>PVHX01020854.1:0-31001 GCA_004024805.1 Geosciurus inauris | reverse complement strand
CTATTTTACGTTGTTCCTGCTGCTCTAGCCCCTGAGTCTCCTGGGGCTGTGAGAGCCCTTCTCGCCCTTGATTTTGCTGCTTTTCCTTCCAGCTGACAGTTCCACCTCTAGAGCACTCAGTGTGGCTCATCTCTGCAAAGTGCTCTTCACAGGAAAGCCAAAATACAGTCTGAGCAACGGTGTCAGGAGAGGTTTCCTCCTTTTCTTTTGCTTGTCTAGTTCCCAATGTCAAAGAAGAGAGGTCTGGCTGAGATTCCACCTCTATCCTGCTGCTCAATTCACTGGATATTGACAACACGTCTAGGTGTTCACCCTGAACGGGGCAGCTCCAGAGCTCTGGGGGAGCTGGTATCATTGGTCCTCTGTCTGCCAGGCTTTGGGGTACTGCCTGCTGATGTTCTGGGGTATCACAGGCCTCTGCCACAAAGCTTTCCGGGTTGCTCTCCCCATCTGCAGAACTTTCCTCTGGGAAAGAGGACATGCCCTCCTCTGCATAGTCAGTCACATCCTGTAACTCTCTTGGCTGGGTTAACAAGAGTCTGTGTCCCTTTGCCCACTTATAAGATGGGTCCTGGTCTTCTTGGGCTTCAAGCTCCATGGCGGGTATTTGGCTGCTCCTCATGATAGCTTCAGGGATAATTCTGAATTCTTCTATGGCAGGGATGGGAGTACAGTCTCCACGCTGGGGCTCCTCAGCCTCCATCAGGGCCGGATCCTACAGAGGAATATAAGACAAAGGTTTCTAATGAAACTGTAAAGAAGAGTGGGACATTTCTTTGGTTCCATTTAGGGTCATTCTTTGAGACAAAAGGTATTCAACCAAATAAGCAATCTCCTCTATAAACCTCTCATTTATTTATTCACTTATTTAATAAAGATTTCCCTAGTGACCCTTTTAAGTGTAGAGCATTCAGTAGTGAATGAGATAAAGACCTTGTCCTCAAGGAGCCTGCAGTCTCATGGGGGAAACAGATAATAAACAATCCAATGGGAGTATAAGACCGCTGTCAGAGTGCCAAGAGCCCCCAGTGGCCGCTGCCCTCTAAATTCTATTATGTCATTGTCTATTTCTCCCTCTTGACTCTCTGGACACTCAGAGTGACTCAGCCTTGTATAACTCCCAGACACGGTGTATGTCACACCCTAGATCTAATAGCCCAGAGAAGTAGTGTCGGGAGTAGGACCTTCCTCTTGAACTGTCGACAGGATTAAAATAGGTCAGGCTGTTACAGCCAATGAGCAAGGTACAATAGTTTCATGTGCTTTACACAGGGTCTTGATTTTACTCATCTTCCTTTTTTTATAGTGTCTAGCAGAGACATAACTAATGAATAATTTTGTTTTCAATTATAGAGGCAGCTGCTGTGAAGTGGAATGATAACTAGACTTATTAGATTTATTGTGGCCCATAAAGCTGTGTACCTTCATTATCTTACTCTCCCCTTTTCTCTAGCAACTAGGTAAACTCTTCCCATTGCTTCTCAAGAGTGTGACCTTCCTGCTTCTCTTTTCGCTTCCAGCAGAACGCCTCATCTCCTACTTTGCAAAGAACTCAGAAGCCAGCCGAGGAGCTACTTTGATATCTTGCAATCCAAAGCAACCTGCATTTCCACTCTTTCCATCTGCCCTTCTCTCCAAGTTTTGCCTTTTTTAGGCTGCTCCCTCAGGGACTTTATGCTGTGGATTATCTTTCTCACACACCTTCAATTCCTCTCCTGGAACTACTCCATCAGTATTTCTGCATTCCCATGTCTTTTTCATCTTTCGAATGGCTAGAAGGTGCTGTGTCTATCTGCTCTCTTCACATCCCCACATCCCAGCTGCCTCCACCCCACTTCAACAGGCACAGTTTCCCAGCATGCCCTAGAATCTTCATGTTCTTAATTCCAAAGAAGCTCAATGGACCCCTCCCTTGGACGGTGTGTCACACACCATGTCTGGGAGTTATACTGAACACTATTGATCTTAGAAATATTCTCTTCATTGTTATTTATGTTATTAAGTTTCCCTGATGTATGCAATGCTCTAACTGTACCTCTCTTTAAAGCAATTATCAATTATAATTCATTTCACTTCTCCTTTGTAGCATTTATACAATTAAAATTAGGTAATTATGTGTGTATTTTGATTTACCCTCCATTTCAACTATGGCATGAAAAACTGTATGGGATTAAGAACTGCATCTATCTTGTTCAATTGTACATGCCTAGCATAATACTTGGCCCATACTAAGTGCTTAATAAATATTTTTTACATAAAGAATAAAATTCTTATTTCCCTCCTGGCCCAGATTTGTCATATCTAATCAATTACCCAGTCCTATTGATCCACCTCCTAAATATTCTTCAGGGTTGTTCATAGCTTGCCATCTTCAGGGCTAAACTAGGTGCACGCTGTGTCCTCTCACCAGGCCACTGCACCTGGGATGCAGCCCGTTCACTGACCTCCACACATCTTGCTCCATTCTAATTCATTCTCCACACTGCACCTGAATGATCTTCAAAACATCACTTTTAGTTTTAATTCATCAGTAGCCTCTGACTGCCCTTGAGGCAAAGCCCAAATACTCAGCATAGAGCTGCACAACCTGGCTTCTCCCTTTCTTTCCAGCAACCTCACCACCTGTCGGCACCTCTCTCCAACTGGAATCCTCTTCTGCCCCAGAGAATTCTTAGCTTCTCTTAATACACACATCGCATGTGTAGTTGCTTGGTTAGACCAGGAGCACCACAATAACACAAAAACTGCCACGTAACCTGCTCAGTCCCCTTTCCAGAAGGTTAGTTGGCTCTCAGCATAGATGTACTACGTGACCAAAGGAAGTTCAAGGCATGTGGTTCAATTGTTAATTGTTTTTTTTTTTTGAGCCTTTGCTATTTTAAGACAGCTATCAAAATCATTTAATCTATATTAATCTATTTTAACTTTTAAAATGAGATTAAAGTACTTTTTTTAAAAGGAATATTTTTTAAAAAAATTTTTTAGACATTGATGGGCCTTTATTTTATTCATTTACTTATATGTGGTGCTGAGAATCGAACCCAGTGCCTCACACATGCTAGGCAAGCGCTCTGCCACTGAGCCACAACCCCAGCTCTTAAAGTACTTTCTTCACAAGTCTAATGAAGATTAAATGAGGCAACATAAAAAACTCATTTTTTTCTTTAAGAGTCATAGATAGTAGGTATTATTGACCTGAGAGAGAGAATAAGTTTGGGAGAGATATATAGGATTTATCAATTAGAGGGACCTTTGGAGACAGAAAACTTTGCTCAATTTGTAGATGAAGAAACTAAAGATTAAGATCCTAGACACTTGCCCAAATTTCCTAAGCAAATGGCATAGGTGAATCTGAACAAAGATTCCTTGTTGAAAGTCTATTGTTAGCACCTAGAAATCAATCTGTAAGGAAGCTGGCAGGTCATCAGTCAAGGGAAGATTCCAGGGGCCTATTAGACCCATGCTGTCCCTGGTCCTGCACCTTTCTTGTCTGGTGCAGGCTTAAAGTAGAAGAACTGAAAGCCCACCACCAGAATGCTGAGCCATTGCATATACATATATATGCAAACATATGCATGTCTACACCCTCCTCCTCACAGTAAGCCATACTTGAGGTCTCTGTGCAATAGAGCCTGATATAATCAAAGAGGCAGGCTCTTGGCCACTGTGAGGAAGTGGTATTGGACAAGTTCCTGTCCACGCACAGACATGGATACGTCTACACGGGGCAAAATATGTCTAACATAACTGTACCCATGTTGAAGAATTATTATGTCTCCAGTTATCTGATGATGTATGGCTTGCTCCCTGTATCTATCCCTTAAGTATAAAATATAATAATCACTATGGGTGATACTGTGATGCGATTTTGCCATCTCCATCAAATGTTAAATAACATATGTGATCCTTGTAGACACGTTCTGAAACTTGGCTCCTACCTGCCTGGGGAGACCATCTGACTAACTCCATCTTCTCCCCTCACCCACATCTGTATTGTCCAGGCCTTATTCCTCATAGACACCACCGTGGCCTTAACACAAGTAGCCATAGAATTTACAAAAGTGTTTCTGCCACATCTAAGCTTTATCTCTCTATATCATGTGCTACCTGGATATTTTCAATTGCGATCTAGTAGCACATAATCTGTCCACTAACACTGTTTCTAACACTGTTTTTATGCATTTGGAAACATCACTAGTTTCTTGCTTAGACACCATTCATCCCAAAGGGACACGTTCCCCTGTACTTGATCCAGTCTTAGTCATCCTGCTGCAACCATGCTTGACACAGCTAGAAAGTGACAAAGCTAAACGAAATCTGTAAAACACGGTGCCTTACTCAGATAAAGGTATCAGAAGGGAGGTATTTTTGCATTGCCCATTCTGTTACAGTGCAAACATCCTCACTCCTTCTGCACTGGGGTGAGTAATCACTATTAATGTGAGCACAGGCAAAGACAGGGCACAGCATCATGCTGATCTGGCCTCCTTCCAGATCAGAGACATTTTGCATTTGTATGACTCCATCCGTGTGTGACTTTTTAGAAGACAAAGTTCAAGTCAACCCACTAAAAGTGTGTGCCAGAGTTTGCTATAACACCTTAGCTCTTGTCCATTTCTAGTCACAAGACATAAAATTCTATTTCAAAGATACCCCACCCCCAATCCTTTGCTTGTTCTTTGAACTGATGTTGAGCGCTACATGTAGTTTTGAAAACCAAACTTGCTGGATTTTCTAGCAATGGCAATTCAAATATTTTGACTTAGAACACAAATTGTTGTGGTAATCTTGATATTATAATACTTTTCCACTTATACTTTATACTTCTGCCCACATTCGGAAAATACCCTCTTGCCCATAATAAAAAATACAATTTTGATTTAGAAAATAAGATCACCATACAGATGTGTAACTTTATTCACTGTTTTAAGATTATTATTGCCCCTGACTCTACAAAGGTATCAAAATAAGGGTAGCTTTCTGGACCACTGACTGCTAAGACCTATCTTATCCACTGAAGGAAAGCCCTAATTCTTCATGAACTTTATCTATTCCCTGACACCTGAAAATTTCACATCATCTACTACCTATAGACTAGATGGTCTTAGATAAGAACACTTGGGTGACAAAGCTAACTTGTGCTCACAAGCCCATCTGTGGTACTGTGCCATCCACAGACAACGTGAGTGTGCACAACCCATGTGTGTCCTTAATATAGAGGGTGACCCTGCTCTAGTCTACCTTGCACACACTGTGAGTGACCAGCCTCTGTTCACTCTACAGACACTACGCATGACCCAGCCTGTCTACACCAGATGCTTAAGTCACCTGTTTGTGTCTACACCACCACCATTTTAGTAATGTTGCTCCTGTCCAACTCATGATCTTATGAGTGGCCCCATTTCTGTCCACATCCCATAGCAACTGACCATTCCAGACACTACATATGACGTCTTCTTGTTGATCCCACAGAAATTGTGTGTAATGTGGCCACAGAAAACCTCAGAGAGACCACACTATGGATAGCCAAACACTCTAGAGAACCCAGAGGTACCAAGACTCTTGACTACATCTTGAATCCCTGTATCTTTTTCAAAAGAGAGCTTTCTCTCGATTCTTCCTGACTTCTCTCTCCTCTCGACTGGTACCATGGCATAAATTCCTCCTGAGCCACAGTCTCACTCAGAATTGACACCTCTCATTTCTTCCTCCCCAGGCCCCCAGGACCTCCTTCAAAGGTCTTCAAGGTTCATGGCTTCAGTTTCATGCCCACAGATGGGTAAAAAACTGATGCCTATTTTGCTAGGGCCTAGCTGCTTCAAGCTCCACATATAGATAGAACAAGAAGCTGGAAAGAGGCCACTCTGCCACTGCTGGCTGATTCCCTGGGAGCTGGAGTTTCTAGAGTAGGTCAAAGATGCAAGAGCCTGGAGTGCAGTGAGGGAGGAAAGGAGGAAGGAAGTGAAAAGGAAAACCAGTCTCTCCCTAGCCTGAATGGCATGCCCTTCCCCGTCAATCTGACAACAGTCCTGGCCAGAGTTCACTTCTAGGTAGACAGGAGGACAAGTCTGTCCTGGGAATCCAAGATCCAGGAAGGGGAGAAGGGGACTGAGATGTGAAAAGAAGTGGCACCAGGATTAGCCCTCCGGGGCCTGTCTCGCTGGAAGGCTGTTGTAAAGGATGCTTAGAACCAGTGTTGGAATATGCCCCTTGCACCCTCACCACAGCCCCCAGCTCTAAACAGCTCACTTCTCACCTCCCTAGGTTAAGAGTGCAATGTGGTGACTAAGCGAGGCTTTGGGAAGCTTCCCCAATACAGGCAACCTGTGTCAGGTTAGAGAGCCGTGATCCACAGGGTCCAGAGTGTGTACACAGATAGGCGCGTATGTACATAAAGACTGTGAAGATAACAACCACGGAAGGCCCAGGCCTGGTTACAAAGAAGCCAATAACACATCTCCAGGTAAAGAACGGTCTAGAGAGGGAACCTCAGTTATTCCTTAGTACAGAGGTTAACTTTCCCCAGGGCCAGACTTTGAAGAAAGAGTCCTGATTACTGGCCCTGGGAACACGGCGGGACAGGGTGCCCATTTACAAGGCGGGGACCCGGCTGGAAGCAGAGTTTTTAGACAAGGGCATATCCTCCAGGTTCCCTCCTCTTCCCGATCAGGGTATTCAGCCCCTCACCCAGAGCTCTGCCAGTCGGCCCAGCCCCCCATTTCCGGAGCCTGCGCCCCGGGGACCTAGCTGGGGCTGGTCCCTGGGGAGGCCTAGTTTCCTCTTCCTTCCAGTCCCTGCCTTACCTCCGCCGGGCTCTACGGCAGCCCGGAGCCCAAGATTGGGGAGGAAGGAGGGCACCCACCTGGTCGGTGTCACATGCTGCCCGGGCCCAAGAGTCCCCTCCAGGTCCCGGCGCCGGCCGCACTCCCCGGCCAGGCCCGGTCGCCCCAGCCGCCCCACCCGCGGCCCGCCCCTGCCGCCCGGACGGGAGGAGGGATCGGGCTCTCCTAAGGAAGTTTCAGGTGAGGAAACAGGGACACACCTTCCCGGGGGAGGGGCAGGGCCCCTCGGCGCCCGAGCCTCATTGGTGCGAAGGAGGCGGCCGCGTCACAGCGGGGAAGTGCCGGGCGGGCCGCGGCCGTCCAGGGGAGCGAGGGCGCGGCTGCCGAGCGCGCGGGGCCCGGGACGCGCGGGCTGGAGGGACCCCAGGGTCTGGGACCTCGAGCGGGAGGAGTCGGGGCTGGCTGCTCGTTCGTGCTCCGAAATGTCTCCGCGTTTCTTGTGCAGGCTTCAAGTCCTCACCTGCGCCGGCGTGGATCGCGCTGATCTGCGCTGTGTCCATCTTTTAACTTGCCTGTGTCTCCGCACGTCGGAGGGTCGGCGTTGGCTTGTGTATGTGTTTCTACCTTCAGGCCTCAACGTGAATCTCTTCCTTGATGTTTGCCTGTCTCTGTATGATCAAGGATGTCTCTTGCTTAGGTTATCTCTGCTTCCCTTTCCTTCCCACCCACCTACTTTTCTCTTTCTGTCTCTATCTTTGTCTGTCTCTCAGGGCCTACGTGTGTGCATTTTTAAGACAATATGTCCTTGTCTTTTCAGCAGATATCTTCTGTTTGCTTCTGTATTCCTGAGTTCATTTTAGAGTGATTATATATCCTATGGTGACTGTTCCTTAGGTTTTCTTTTCAGAACTGTGTGTGTGTGTGTGTGTGTGTGTGTGGTGCGCATGTGCACGCACTAGCACGTACATCTAAGCCAATGCCTTTGTCTTTGGTCTGTGTTTTCTCCTGCCTGTATTTTTTCTTTTTCTTTTTTTGTCTGATTCTTTCTGGGAAAGACTGTGTTCTGTTGGTCTTGAATGGGTGTTTCCACAAGTCCCTCCAACCACTTCAAAGGATGCCACAACCTGGGCAGGTGGTGCACACACACAGAATCCCTTACCTAGGGAGCAGACTTTTGATGTTCTGTTTAATAAGGCTGTTTCCCAAACCCACTCGTGACTCCAGGGTTGTCCTTGGTGATATGAGTCAGTAGAATCTTACTGCGATTTCTGGCTTGTTTGCTTTTAGGAAAGCCACGGTCTACAAGCCAAAGGAGCTTAGTGAGTTTGACCATGTCTGATCACTGTGCACATTGGCGGTTGCATTGGTCCTGTAGGATAGAAGCTAATTAAAGAAGAATGGCCTTCTCCTTCTCCTCCTCCTCCTCTCCTCCTCTCTCCTCCTCCTCCTCTCCTCCTCTCTCCTCCTCCTCTCTCCTCCTCCTCCTCCTCCTCCTCCTCCTCCTCCTCCTCTAGTTTTGCCTTGTTAAACTCAACAGTTCAGCAGCCTTTAGTGTTCTAAGCGGTCACAGAATGTACAGGAAACAATCAGAAAACCAAGAGTGGGGTTCAGATATACAAACAGGCCAGCATGTTCCATCAGCTCACAAAAGGATGAGAACAGGGAATCTTTTCTTGTGAGTCAAAAAGTTTAATTTAAAACTGTCTCATTTCTAGGCTGGGAGATAGAACTCAGTTCAAAGTATGAGCAGGGCTTGATCTGTAACCAGTGGGCAAGATTTGTCAACTTCTGATCTTTGGGCAGAAGTTGCTGGTCTCTGGTGTCTTCCACACTGCCCGGTGGGTCGGGGGGAGTGTGGTCAGAGGGGCCGGAGCTGCCTCCTAATCAGCCTGGGATTTGTTCCCTTTCGCTTGATTCTCCTTAATTACAGTTAGCTTGCTCTCGAGGGCGTGCGGGCGCGCTTTCTCTCTCTCTCTCATTTTCTCTGAGTCTTGGGTCTCATAGACTTGACCTTCTCTTGTCCTGCCAACTCTGACCTGTTGGCAGTTTTGTTCTTTAAGTCACCACCCTTGATTCAGTGACCCCTCAGCTCCTGCCCAGAGAGTTAAGCATGCAAGGCTTAACCTGGCTTTTAACTGGTAGTAAAATGTAGAAAAGTTAAAACTGACCTCTCAAGGAGTTTGCTCTTCCCTTTGAAACTGGTCCGCTCTGCACGGTATATTTGCCTGTGGGGACCAACCTATCTCTCTTGGCTCCTCCTTACTTCACATTCAGACTTTAGTTCTCAATATTAAGTTGTGTTTTCTTCTTTTACATTTCTTGATGCTTGCTCTTGGTGTCTGGGCTTTTTAGTCAGACTTGTCCAGTCCTGAGATTTTAATATTTTATTTGGGCCCTATATTTTCTCTAAAAAATTTTAGTAGAAAGAAAATGGGATTTAGGTTCAGACAGATTATATATATATTTAAATTACATTTACCACTTCAAATTTTAAAAACTTTTAAAAATTACCTTTACCACTTCTTCCATGTGAAATCTTGGGCATATTAACTTTCTTTGTTTCATCTTAATCTTTCTATGCTGCATTTTTCTAGTTTCTAAAAACTGGACAATAACATTTAAGAATGCCTAGAAATTACTTAGTACAAGTACCTCATGTGTGAGGGTGCTGGATGTGGGTTAGTTTTCATTTCTAACAGGGCCTGATAGTTTTGCCTGTTGGATGAAAAATTTATGGTAACAAGGTGGGAAGGACTGGGAAAGGTCAACTGATTCAAAATAAAGTAATTTTAAAATGAGGGCTGTATTACATGGGGGAGAAGAAAAGGAGGTTCTAGAATTTGGGACCCCTTTAATGGGAAACAGTGGCTGTGAGATCCAGTGGGGGTAAAGACAGCAAACTGTGCTGTATAGATCAAGGTACTGGGACTAAAAGAATTGCTGTGACCTTTTTGGAAGCAGGAGCTCATCAGCCTCATCCCTGGAGATGCTTCAGGGGCCTCCATCCCAGGCTCCTGCTTGGCTGATCCCAACTCTATCTGATCCTGGGCTGTTCCCTCCTAACCTACTCTGAATCTTTTGGAAGTGATTTTAAACTGAATTCTTCCCTTCACTTGGCTGACTGTGGTGTTGCCATCTTTCTCTAAATCCACCCTGACATGGCCGCTGGGGGTCTTAGCTCTCTTGTTCCATTTGGATGAGTTTTATTTTTCTTTTCTCATTTTTGGTTTCTTCTTGGTTCTCGTCTCAACCTTTGCACATTGGCATTGGCCTACATTCAGTGCTGTTCAAGGTGTTGCGTACTCATTTGCCTCTTTCATTTCTTTCTTTTATTCATTTACTCAGCATATGTTCTTAGAAACCACATATGCAAGATGAAGTTTGTTCCTGGGGAGCTTTTCATCAAAGCCAGGAGAGAAACAGGCAACAAACCATAGCAGAGTGTGTAAGTGTCACCTTGAGATAGATGTGAAGTAGAAAGGAAGCATAGAGGCCTGGGGGTGAGGTGGTATTTGGGTTGACATGTCTTACAAAGGCCATTTTAGAGGAGGATGCAGACAAGGTATACCAACAGAGAAAATGGGCTATGCACAAATACAAGCCTGGGAACCTCCTGCTCAGAGAAGTGCAAACAGTGTGGCTTAATCAGAGATGTGGTAGAGAATGAGTCTGGAATGGTAGGCAGCCAAATCACGAAATCCCTGTGGGATATGCATGCTGCCGAGTTTATCCATCTGGAGTTGGGCCTCCTCTGAAAGATTTCCACCCAGCAAGGTCATAACACAATCAGATTAGAAGGTAATAAAACCACTCTGGCTACAGTATGGAGAGTGGCCTGGGTGGTAGGGAGATGGAGATGCAGGGAAGTCCATTAAAAGCGTGCTGTAGCAATGAGATGGGTAGCGCCATCCTGTAGGCGAGAAAAGATGGCGCCCTGAACTGATGCAGGAGCCGGTGAACAGCGAGGGAGGCAACGGAGAGTCTGGTTTGTCAAAGGCAAAAATCATAAAATCAGATTATAAAACTCGGTTATTGGAGGTAGGGGCAAATAAAATGATTGCTGTCTGGAGGTTTCACTTCCTGTGGGAGACAACTCCTCCATGGTGCTCCGTCTAAGCCACCAGGATCCGGGAATCTTGCTTTTGTAGTGACTGCCTCCACTGACCTGCATTTTCATTTACAGGAGAAAGGTAACCCACCTGTTGCTTGTGTTGAGTTTGTGCTTCACAGCCTGGCCTTTTTGTCCCAATGTGGGCACTTTGCTTGGGGATGTAGAAGCCTACAGACTGAAGAGATCCATGACAGAGGCTTTCCTGGGATTTGACCATATTTCACTGCATAATCATTGCTCTGGGTTTTTCCAGTCAAAAAATCAGTTTGTAATCTTTCATTGCATAATCAGCACATGGGACAATTCTGTCAAGCCACTTAAAAGATGAACAGAGAGCCGCAACACATGCACCAGTGGTCCATGGAAGCACACTTGTTTTCTTGTGCACAGAGAGCCATGATCCTGTAATTGTCAGTGCAGGCACATTGTCAGTGTGCTTTTCCTTTGGACCATATCCCAGTTCTTTTTTGTTGTATTTTATCTTATTTTTTTAATTTTGAGACAGGGTCACACTAAATCGCTGAGGCTGGCTTTGGACTTGTAATCCTCCTCCCTCAGCTTCCTGAGCCTCTGGCATTCACACCATCCACGACTTGGCCCAGGCACATTGTCAGCATATTTCAGAGGGCCACTGGCTTGGTTGTTTGGAGGCCACAGTGCTAATGGAGACACAGGTGAGTGGTGCTGAGGACAGGGTGTCACATCAGGAAACCAATGACAGCAGCACAAAATCTTAGGACACAGGTTCAATCTTCAAGTTCATATTTTGCAACATTATAGTAAATTTTCTTGGGTGGAACATTTTAACTATAATGCACAGATCATAACAACTAATGTGTTTATTTTTTTCCCGGACTGGAAAAATGTTTGCTAAACTCTTATGAAGAAATGACAGATGAAGATTTGGACTATTCAAGTTTTTTTTTTTCCTTTTTGGTACTGGGGATTGAACCCAGGCTGCTTAACCACTGAGCCACATCCCCAGCCCTTATTATTTTTTTTATTTTGAGACAGGGTCTCATTAGGTTGCTTGGGATCTTACTTACTAAGTTGCTGAGGCTGGCCTCAAACTTGCAATTGTCTTTCCTCAGCCTCCTATACCGCTGGGATTACAGGCATGTGACTGAATTAGTCAATTTTAATGTCTATTCACAAGTATTTTATACATTCTAATTTTGCACTAAAGACTGTTTAATAATAAATGATTTTTAAGTAATAGCAGCACAATATTTTTAAAAAGCTGCACATAATTGTCACATCCCCACTCTTTTGCAAAAAAATTGGCACAAAATCTGTGACAATTATGTAGTGAAATATGGTAGGCACAGGTGTTCTCTGTGTGCTGGATTCAGGGCATTAGCTTACTTGGTTTAGTTGGGACTAACTCTTTTATTCAGTGCTGGCAAGTGGGAAGGTTTGGGGGAGGGTTACTGGAGAAAGGATCTGCTTTGCTTATGAAAGGAACATGTATACTAGTTCAAATGTTTTAACCTTTAGGAACTCTAAGAGATAGATATCAAGTTGGGTGTGTAGAAAGAGGATGAGAATTTTATAGATTAGAGAAACTAAAGAGGGCAGCCGAGCCTTACACTTACTCCTGAAAAGTGTTCATTTGTGAATTATTAATAAAGTGCAGAACAACCAAGCATGTAGAGTGGCTCAAAGTGCAATTTCAGGGACAGCTGCATTGGAGCCTCCTGGATGTGCTTATTCTTATATCTTTGTGGATCATTCTGAGCTTCCAGCTTGGGTAGAAGGAGGCAAGGGATACAATGTATTGCAATGTCTGCTTTAAGAATATTAGGGAAATCAGAAAAAAGAGACCTTTGTGCTAGGCCATAGGATATGGGGCTAGAAGGAGGTTAGGCCAGCAAGGGGAAAATCTGAGCAAGTTTCCAACAATTTCTTTAAACAGTGAGTGTGATCATTTGTTGCTATGTAACACTGGAGATGCTGTGTGAAGTAATTTCTGAGGTTCTGAAAGCATAAGCAATCTTTTGTTCAGGCCTTACCCTGGGATGCTGGAGGCAGTGAGTGATGGACCTGTTGTGATGAAAAAGCAGACTGCTGTGCAGGGCTGGGCCTTAGGATTGGACACCCCCGCCCCTGCCACTCCAATCCCCTCCCTCCCCCCGCCGTGGAGCTGGATTAAGAGGTGTAAAGCCTCACTTGGGATCAATAAATGGTACCAGATAACTGCAAGAAGCAGAATCATCTCCCTCCATTCCAACCAAGGCACTCCAACTTTATTCTTTCTTTCACTCATTGAAAACACACACACACACAGACACACACACACACACACACACACACACTTCTTATCCCCACTACATGCAAAGCATTGGACAAGGGTTTGGAGATGTGGGGCTTGTGGTCCTTGATCTGAGGAAGGTATTATGTCAGCATGTGGCAAAGAGACATTAAACAACAATTTTATTATTGTAACTTTGATGGGCACTAAAGAGTATAACCACACACTTATGGATATAGACACACATACATAGACATACACACATACAACTTAGTTTTCTATTGCTGCTAACAGAGTACCTGAGACCTGGTGATTTATAAGAACAAGAGATTGCTTTTGGCTCACAGTTCTAGAAGCTGGGATATCCAAGCATATGGCACTGACCAGGGCCCTATGCTGCTTCGATTCATGGAAAAGGGCTGGAAATCAGGAGCATGCGGAGAACATGGAGGAGTAATGTCTGTAACAACCACCCCAGTGGTAACTAGTCAGGTACCAAGGGAGCGAGCCCTCACTCATGAAGAAAGGCAGGAATAGATCGTGCAGGCTCTGCCTCGTGACCCAAACACTTCCCCTGGGTCACACCTCCCTGCACGGCTGCATTGAAGACTTAAGTTCCAACACATAAATTTTTTGGAAGACATATTCAAGCATATTTAACCCAAGAGAATGGCTTCATCTGGAGGGTTGAAGACACCTGGAACTTGGAAAAGAGGCTTCAAGCTGGACTCTGAAGCAGAGCTAGAAAGGAGTCAGGTGGGGAGAATGGGGAAGAGGCAGAAAGGCATTTGAAAACCCTGAGGCAGAGGGCCATGGTCCCATAACAGGAGCCCACAAGAGCTGGAGTGTTTCAGAGGTCATGGTGGAGGTGCAGATGAAAGCGATGCTGCAGAGGAGACCAGGGCTCATAGTACAAATCTACAAATCGCGTTGAGAAAGTCAGTGTGTCCTGAGGGCACGGAGATCCACTGAAGGGTGTAAAAGCCAGTGGCAGGGCCAGATGTGCAAGTCAGAAAGATCACTTCAGAGTATCAAATTCTCTCCATTCCCTCCCTTCTTTCTTTTGCTTGGATTTTGTGGTTGCCCTTAGATTCCATTTCCCTTTCCCTGATTCTGCAAGCTCTTACCTATATTTCAGAACCCAATTCTCATGACACTTCCTGACGAAGCCTTTGCTTGTTCTCTCTTGTAAATTTCCAGACCATTTGGAGTTCATCTCTATGCACTTCTTAGGTTTTTTTACAATTGCTTTTTCGATCTGTACTGGGGGAGCAGAGGTAGAAAGCAGAATGAATTGCAGTCTTTGCTTGGTGGTACCCTGTCATTCGTTTCCTTGGTTTATTCAAGGCTCCTCTTCTATTTTCTCTAAGTATTTCCTTTTGTGGTAAAGAATTCTGTTTGTGTGCTTGCATTTTTAATTTACCTAAATGCAGTTGTTACCTAGTAACAGCATGCTATTGATTTCGAACATGGAAATAATCTTAGTTCTATCTTCACTGGTCTAACATCACCTTTTACTTTTGCTATTGGAAAGTTATTGTCCTCACCTAATCACCAGCCCTGATGTCTGTGTCTAGAGATGTCCCATTCTACAGTTCAGGTCCCCAGTGACTGTGCTTAGTACAAGTAGCCCTCTTCCATATTGTCCCGCCCTGCTCCCCCAGTGCAGCATCTGCCCCTGCAGCCACACAGCAAGGTCCTCGCCCACCTTTGATGACAGGCCCATCTGGCACTATGTCCCTAGGCCTCCATTTACCCTGGCCTTCTTCTCCTGTGGGAGGAGGGAAGATGGGTAACAGAGGAGAGAGAGGGAGTGACATGGAGCCGTGTGTAGCTGTGTCACAGAGTTGATCACCACGCAACAGAGGCACTGGATGGAGATGAGACTAGAGAGGAATAGAGAGGAATAGGGAGGGAGATACTTACTGCTTCAGCAACACATCCTTCTATTTCCTTTATGATACAGATATCTCTGCCTCAGTGGCTCTCTCAAGGGGGCAATACTAAACATGTTAAAGTCATAGAAGCAGACATTAAGAAAGAAAAACCAATGCAAAACCCACAGAGTTAGTATAGTTCAATCCTATCTTTAGAGATAATCAAACAGCTCCCAAGAGGGTATAAATTATAAGATTATATTGCTAGGTCCAGGTAGTGGCCAGCAGAGCTTGCATCCTCCTGATCAGTCAGGGTACTTGCAGAGATGACTAAGTACTCAGATTGTCGGCATACCTGGTCTCATGACTATGCATAAATTAATTGTAGGCTGCTCATTGCTGTGGGATAATTATAGCATACCCCTTCCTTAAGAGAACTTGGAACATTTAGATCAAAATGGTAAAATAATAGTCTAAAGCAACATTTGATAAGCCCAAAGAGAGATAAAAGTAATAATGCCACAGAAATTCAAAGGAACATATGATTTATATGTCCAGAGTGGTAAGGAAAGGTTCTATTAAAGGAGTAGTCCTTGGGCTGGGTGGAAAGTATGGGTGGGCGTGGGAGACGTGTTTCCATAGCGTGCATTCCCATGAGTACTGTGGCCACTCCTCAGTACCCACATCCCACCTCTGCCTCGCATACCCCTGACAGGTAAGTGCAGAATTTTGGAAAAGGAGGACACTGAAAGCTGAACATGAAGGCTGGATACACCATCTCAGTTATGTGTGGGGGTGGTGGAAGGTATTGCTACCTGGAACAGTCTGCTCTCTTCAGACCCAAATCAGCCTCCACTGGGAGGTTTTTGCACAGTGTATTTCTTTGATGGACTCATGAGAACACATGCAGATTTAGTCCTTAATCAGAAAACTATTTTGTATTCCTCGTTCCTGTAGGAAATGTGAGTGGAGTTGGCAGAAGCTGTAGCACCATCTTGTGGAAATAAATCCAAGCACAGCTGTGTTCTGCAGATTTTAGTCATCTCAAGGAAGTATCAATCTTGAAATATCTTCTTGGCTCTAAAGCACTCTTGAAATGCAAAATCCAACAGGATCAAAAGACTCCCCTTATATGCTAATTCTCTGACTGGTAGTTTGCGCTCATGACCAGTGGCCAATTTTTTATGTTCAGAATAATGATATATACTTAGGATCCAATATTTTCCCTGTATTCAGATTCATTTGTTTTAGAATGTGAGTCCTCAGATTTGGAATTTAATCATGTCCTCCTTTTGAATTTAGCAAAATAACTATCTTTCCCAGAAAGAATAAAGGAACGAACACTGTGTTTGATTGCTTTTTTCTTTTTCCTTGGTGTATCAGACACCCCCTCCTGGTGATAGAATTATTAGCACAGAACTTGGGGAAAAGGAGTTTTCTTAATCACTGAGAAGCTCAAGCATTGCATTGAGAACTCACAGAAATAAAAATTATAGCTGCCAGGAACTTACTGAATCATTTTCTAGAAATTGTATTAGGACAACTAAAAAAGATCCCTGGAAAATGTTTCATTTAAAATCATAAATTCATGAACCATTGAATAACTAATGAGACTTTTAAATGTGAGTAATCCACCCTCCAGTGGAGGACAAAATGCCCAATATTCTCAACCTCATTTGGTGTGCATCAAACATGGAATTGATCTCCCTATGAAGGTTTGGGGCTTCAATAGGCTGTACTCAGGACCGTCTCAGGCTGCATTAGAGTTTAAGGTTGCTGTGAATTTTGCAGAATTTTTGTAGTATGTTTTTTTTCTGCAAAATCATATTTGAAAAAGCTGTATGCCAACATGTTTCAAAACTTCAAAGTACAAAATGAATTTTCCCTCCACCCATGTTCTCCAGCTATCCAGTTTCCACCCCCCTGGAGACACCAGTTGTTGCAAGTTGTTGTTGAAATGTTTCTAAAACATTCTGTGCTTATCTTGAAAATAGATTATATCAAGGATAGTCTACAAAATGTTTTGAATTTTTTCACTAGAAAATATAGATTGGAGAGTATTCTGTGTTATTACATAAAGAGCTTCCTTGATTATTTTTTCATCAAACAGTGTTCTGTTGAATGGGTCTAGCATGATTTATTTAGCCAGTCTCCCATTAAGTTTCTTTCCAACACTTTAGTAATACCAATAGTACTTCAACCAATAACCTTTGCCTCTGTTGCTTTGCACGTGTGTTAGTCTACCTGTGGTATATCTTCCTTGGGGCAAAATTGAGTCAACTGGTATGTGCATTTGTATTTAAGGGAGACTTTAGCAAACTGTTCTCCTTGGAAGTCATAACAGCGGTGTGTGACTCTCCAAGCCCTCACTAATTACATTTTTAAGAAGGAGGAGAAGAAGAAAGGAGGAGGAGGAGGAGGAGGAGGAGGAGAGGAGGAAGAAAACAATATTTGAACTTTGCCAATCTGATGTGTAAACTATGCCATTTCACTGTAGTTACTCTTGCAGATTTTCTTGTAAATTTTTCCTAGTTGATTCTCTTTTTCCAAAGTTGCTTTGGCAAATATTCTGTTTAAAAGTTTTGTTTTTGAATAGGTAAAAATGGCTCAAATTTCAAACAGTTTTCAAAAACATTCATTGATGTTCTTCTCACCCTATTCTCCTCCACTAGTGGATTTTAGCATGAAGCTGGTGAAGCTTACGTTTCAGTCTCTTCAAAACCCCTGAACCTTTTTTTTTTAAATCTGTAGATTCACATTCTCTTTCTTTCTTTCTTTCTTTTTTTTTTTTGGTACCAAGGATTGAACTCAGGGGCACTCGACCACTGAGCCACATCCCCAGCCCTATTTTGTGTTTTTTTATGTAGAGACAGGGTCTCACTGAGTTGCTTAGTGCCTCGCCATTGCTGAGGCTGGTTTTGAACTCGAGATCCTCCTGTCTCACCCTCCCAAAGTGCTGGGATTACAGGCGTACGCCACTGCGTCCCGCTTTCACATTTTCTTCCTAAAAGAAGTTGCCCCAAATTGCATGAGCTTAAAGCATGGACACACTGCTGTGTACCACTAAGTTCCCAGTTTCCAACCTCTCTTCCTAGATTCTTATGGATCCTCCAGAATTATTTTTTGCACATATAAACAGAGATTCTCTGCTCTCCTTCTCTTTATGCTTGCTTTTCTCAATGCATCATAGAGATTTTCCTGTGAAAGATAAGGAGAAAGTCTACATTGCTTTTTGTTTGTCTGTTGTCAATGGCATGTTCTGTTGTATGACAGTTTCATTCTTTACCTCATCAACTTCTTATTGGTAGCACAGAGTATATATTTGTTTCATTTCATTTTTGCCATGTTCTTAAGACTTCTGGCAGTTTTCAGAGACCTAAGAATCTGGTGCAGGTTTCAGAAGAGATAATATTAAAACAAGTGGAATTGGCAGGGGGAATCCTAGCTTTGCTTTTGCTCTCCACCCTCTTCAGGAATGTAGGACTCTAGCTCCTATCCAAACAGGTCTCCATGACCTGCTAGCCACAGTCTGCCGTGGATATCTGCATTTGCATATTTAGTTGATTTATGATTGCTAAAGAATTTCTGAGAATCTGAAGGCAGGAGGGAGAGTCAATTGTAAGGCTTTGGGTGACTGCATAGGCGTTGGCTTCAACAAAGGTCCAGTAGCCCATGAGGTCATGCTACTCCGTTAGGGACCTTGCTGCAGCCCAGTAAGCAGCTGCCACTGTGAACATGCTAACCTTTCGGCGTGCTGTGGCTGTGAGAAGACAAACGACCCAGGCCAGGACAGGCGGATATCTTCTGCCAGATTCAGTCTCTTAGCATTTTCACTTGTATTGCCTTCAATCATTGCTTCCTTCCTCCTCTTCTAGTAAAGTGCAGACACCGTGAGAATTACATTTGGGACAGCTGGAACTGCCATCTTTCCATTTTCCATCCTCCTAAAACATCAGTTGTTCTACCTCAACCAGAACCTAGTTTCTAAAAGAAGAATCACACACTTGTGATAAGGTTATCCCAGATCTAACTGTACTGCCCAGTAGCAGTTTTTTTGTTCATGTATTAATGTTATATAACATTCTTTATATTAATAGTTGCATAATATTCCATAGTATAGACTTACAATGTTTTAACAACCTCAATAT
Source organism: Geosciurus inauris (assembly GCA_004024805.1). NCBI lineage: Eukaryota > Metazoa > Chordata > Mammalia > Rodentia > Sciuridae > Geosciurus > Geosciurus inauris. Next base: position 11,832 of record PVHX01020854.1, on the reverse strand, counting down.
TTATTGAAGATATTTGTGACATTTTGCTATTGCAAATATTGCTTTAAAATGTGATTATATGTATATATTTGTGCATATATATGTTTAATATATATATGACTTTCTGTACAATATGTTGCTGAAATTAGAATTGCTCCATTGAAATGTATGCAAATTTTAACTCTCAAAGAGATATTTTCAGATTACACTCAAATCAATTTAGATTTCCACCAAGATTATGGGGGAATTATCCACATGCCCACATGCTCAGTAACATTAGGAAGTATGGATCTTTTTATTTTTGTTTACTTGATGGACAAAAAAATGATGTCTCATGCTTTGATCTCATTTTTAGAGGATCTGTACATTTTCATCAATCGATTTGTGGCTTTGCTTGTTCTACTGTGAATAGTGCATTTGTCTCTACTTGAATCTATATACTATATTTTTCTCCTATTAAAATGATGGTCGGTATGTTACTATTTTGTTTGCTATATATATTGGGAACTGTGTCAGCTGTATTTTGCCTTTTTCTTTTTGAGGGCGGGGGAGGGGGGACCAGGGATTGCACTCAGGGGCACTCGACCACTGAGCCACATCCCCAGCCCTATTTTGTGTTTTATGTAGAGACAGGGTCTCACTGAGTTGCTTAGTGCCTCCCAGGTTCTTTGTGCCTCTCTTGCCTCTTTTGTAAAACGAGTGTAATAAAAGCTCTAGAGGCACAGAACTGTTGTGAAGTTTATTTTTATTTTTTACTTTTTTGCTCCGCTAGGGATAGCGCTCAGGGCCTGGTGCATCCTGCGCTCTACCACGGAGCGTCATCCCCAGCCCTGTCATGAGATGCGGACGGGGTAATAATGCATGGGACACAGCGCGATGCCGGATGCTTACTAAGCTCTCTACAGAGTCGATCTGTTAAAAACGTTACACAGAGTGTGGGCAATATCTGTAGAGAATTAGATATTTGTGTTTGATTTTAGTCCTAGAAACTTTCCCAGTAAAAGTTTTTCTCAGAAAATAAAACTCCCTTAATTTAGAGCAGGCATTTCATATTATATGTTATCCAGTCCTATGAAACTCCTCTTCTTAGAGCCCTGAAATGGTCAACTTACTCATTCAATGCTCACCCTTGAGTTCCTACTGTGTTTAAGTCCTGAGAGATTCCATCGTTTTCAGGAGTTCATTTTATTTTCTCTATCTGGAACTTATTCCACATTCCTTTGAAAAAAAGAAAGCCCAAATGCATGTGAAATGCAAAGAAACCAATAAAGACAATTAGAAAATAAAGAATAGACAATAAAGAAAATTAGACAATGAGAAAAAAACTTAAATAGAGTCTAGTTCAAATTTTCATTTTAAGGTGAGGAACCGGTAACCTAGAGGAGTTAGGCAACTTTTCTAAGATCACACAAGAAGTGGAGGAGTCAAGATGAGAACTCAGATGTCCGACTCTGAGCCATCACTATGTTGGTTAAATCATATTGTGCCCAAGGATCTGTTTCTTTTTTCAGCCCAACATTACTTCAAGAATTCCCTCCTTGCTATGAATCCAAAGGAAATGAAGTCACCACCTGACAAAGATCTCTGCAGTCCCATGTTCACAATTCACAATAGGAAAGATGTGGAAACTACCTCAGAGTCTACCAGTGGATGGAGGGATAAGAAATTGTGAAATATATTTACAATGGAGCCTGATTCAGCCTTGAGAAAATAAGAAGATGCTACCATTTGCTCCAATGTGGATGATCTAGCAGATTTTATGCCCAGTGAAATAATTCAAACATAGGAAAAAAATGCATCTGAAGAAAGGAATAAAGGTCAGATACATAAAAATGAAGAATAAAACAGTGATTATCAGGGTGGTGGGGGAAGAGGGACATAGAGACTTGGATAAAAAGATACAAAGTAGCAAATATGCAGAGTGAACAGATCAGAAAATCTAGAGTACAGCTTGAGGACTGGAGCTAGCAACAGTATATTGTATTCAGAATCTGCAGGGAAATGAGTAGTAACTTCTCTTGCCTCTGTGTGAGTTGATGGATGATGAATATGTTAATTTGTTCCATCAGAGTAACCATTTACTCCATGATGATTCATTTTATGACATTGTGTTACACACCTTAAAATACTATGTATGGCATACACAATATATTTAATAACATTAAAAAAAAACCAGGAACACAGGTTTTAAAAGATAGATAGTTCATGCCCAGAAAGCAGAGGATGTGAGGCACTTCCCTGCTGGCTGGTGACACGTTGCACCTGAAGCCCAGCAATCCTGCAGGGAGGGGATTAGCAGTCCCCAGCCCACATGCCAGAGATGCTGTGGGGGAACCCACTGCCCCACATGGTCCCACCCTGTCATTTCTAGTACCTGTTGCCTCCACCCTCCTGCCAGTTTCCAGGAGGAACACCCAGACAGTGCTCCCACATAGTGCCATCCAGCCTTCCAAAACAGTTCAGTAATTCAGCACACTCTCTCAAGAAGCCAGTGGCCACTGGTCCCTGTGATAGAAATGAATGAGCATTCTCAGCGTGTTTAAGTAGCAAATCTAAATTTCTACCCTTATTTGTTTCTTTTCCTCTCTGATCAGAAAGATGGCATGATTATTAACATGTATCATATAAGACTATGTAAAAGTAAGAATTAGGCAAATTGAATGAACAGTAACTTACCTACCTTAAAAGGATCAAATGTGACACCTCCTTGTGCCTGTATGTGATGGGTAGATATTTAGCTACATGGGCCATTTACTTATTCATTTGGTCAGTTTATTGGGCATTTATGAGACACTGGCCTCTTGTCAGCCATTGAGAACATCAACATCTATAGGTAGGTCCTCTACAAAAGGCTGGCTTGAGTACATTTAAAACCAGGCTGCCTGGTCTTAATAATGTTACCACCACTGAATAATTCTGTGATTTTGTGTAAATTAATTTATTCCTCTAGCCTTCATTTTTCCCATCTTCCTAGGAGGATAGCATCAGTACCTATTTTACATATTTGATGAGAAGATTATATTAAAGCATTGTACATAGTACCTCACACATAGTAAATGCTCAAAAATATCAGTTACAATTAAATTTCTACTCTATTATATTCTACAATTAGAAGAACTTAAGAAAGGTAAAAATCAGAAGATAGCTCAACAACAAACATTTGGAAATGAGGTCAACAGATAGTGAAAGCAGCCTTTACTCATTCAACAAATTTTTGGTGAGTACTTACTATGTACTAGGAATGTCTAGGATGTGGGGGAAAAGGTACACTCATACATTGCTGGTGGGATTGCAAATTGGTGCAAACACTCTGAAAAGCAGTGTGGAGATTCCTCAAAAACACTAGGAATGGAACCACCATTTGATCCAGTTGTCCCACTCCTTGATATATATATCCAAAGGACTTAAAATCAGCATACTACAGTGACACAGCCACATCAATGTTTACAGCAGCACAATTCACAATAGCTAAGCTATGGAACCAAGCTAGGTGCCCTGCAACAGATGAATAGATAAAGAAATTGTGGTACATATACACAATAGAATATTACTGAGCCTTAAAGAAGAATGAAATGATGGCCTTTGATGGTAAATAGATGGAGTTGGAGACCATCATGCTAAGTGAAATAATCCAGTCCCTAAAAGCCAAAGGGAGAATGTTTTTGCTGATATGTGGAAGCTAACCCACAATAGGGGGGTGGAGGGGAAGAATAGAAATTCAATAGATTGGGCAAAGGGGAATGGAGGGAAGGGAGGAGGGATTGGAAAAGGAAAGACAGTGAAATTAATCTGATATGACTTTCCTATGTACACATATGAATACACCACAGTGAACTCCATTGTCAGGTACATCCACAAGAATGGGGTCCTAATTAGAATAAGATACACTCCATGCTTGTAAACTATGTCAAAATAGATTCTGCTGCCATGTGTAACTAAAAAGAACCAATAAAAAATAGGCAATGGAAAAAAAAAAGAAATGAACCAATTCTGGTCCTTTCTCTTTGTAGAGAGATGGTATATAATTGAGAGATACTTGTGAATCCCAGGCTATGGATTATGAAAAGCTGGAAACTGAGATCCCCCTGTTTTCCTGGTACATGAGCTGGGACCAGGCTCAGAGGCAGAGAGGTTTCCCTGTGGTCTTTGCCAAATGACTCACAGAGTGGCACTGGTCTGGGTGCAGCTCGGGCTCCTGGGTAGGCTGTTCCCTCCCGTGCCTCTAGAGGGGACACAGAGAGGCCAAGTGTGCAAAGGTGTAGGTGACCTCTCAGCACCAATGCTCTTTCTGTCTTAGGGACAGTCATGGTCCCAACTCGAAGTCTAGCTGCCTGACAGCATTACAGTGATTTTTGACATAATAATAACATGTAACAGTGACATTTTACCTCTTCAAAAGCTGTGCCTCAGCATTTCTCTTGTTAGAGGTTGTCAGCGTCCTCTGGAGCCGCCAAGGCAGCTCCTATGTACAGCTTGTGGACCAGAGACTCACACTAGGTGGTTGAAGGGGCTTCTCTGGAAAGAGCACAGCTAGCAAACCGCAGACCCAGGCCTGGAACCCAGGTTTCTGCCACAAAGCTCAGGTGTTCACGGGCTGGGCTGCATCGTGGACCTTCTGGACACGTGGGTCAACCCCAGGAAAGTACTGCACACACAGTCCAGGTCCACTCAGGGGGCTTGCCACGCGTGGTTTCTGTGCCTCAGCAGGTTCTGCAGCTTGCCTCGTCCCAGGGCATCTGCCTTCCGTTGCAACCCACCCCTGGGGTCACGCTCTTCACCTTTGTCCTACCTTTTGGACACATCCCTGCAGATGTTGCAGGGCACATGCCGAATCCGTCACGAACTAAAGCACCTTTCAAAGCTGTGTTAGGATGTTGGAATTACAAATGATACATCCAGTCTGGATAAATTACAAAAATCCTGAATCTCCTTTGCCATCAGCCATACTGAACTCACGGGCCTGGACAAGAAATCTTCTGCACGTTAACTCTGCCTCCCCTGGCGTCTCCAGGGCGCAGATTAGATGGAAGAAACCCACAGTCACCTGACATGTGCTCCCTTGGGATATGGTAATCTTACTCTTCATTTGATAATGTTGATAATGATGTAATATACTGTCTAGTTAAGTAGAGAAGGCTTGGGAGCCAGTGAATGTGAGTCTGACATTTTCCATCTACTTAAGGTTTGCATTTATAAAATGGGATGATAATGAGAACTGGATTTGCCATGATGGTAAATGAGGTCATTGCTGTAAAGGACCTGATGATGTGCAATAGAAGGCACAGAGTCAGGAATGATGCTAACTGCGAATAGTATTATTAAAATTGTTTTTCTTCCATTCAGTTGCCTCTGCTTGGGGCTTTCCATTCATACCCAGTGCATTAGTCAGGGTACTGCAGAGAACAGAACTGAACTAATAAGGTGTGTGCGTGTGTGTGCGTGTGTCCCACACAATCAGAAGCTAAATTGTCCCACAATGTTTTTCTGTAAGCTAGACAGATAGGGGAACTGGTAGTTATTTTTATTTTGCATTCTAAAGCTGTTTACACAGCGGGAGGAACAAAGATATAAGAAGCATCTTTTATGATAATGCGATTGTTTAATTCTTTTTTTATTTTATTTTTTTTGGTACTGGATATTGAACTCAGGGGCAGGGGCGCTCGACCACTGAGCCACATCCCCAGCCCTATTTTGTGTTTTATGTAGAGAAAGGGTCTCACTGAGTTGCTTAGTGCCTCGCCATTGCTGAGGCTGGCTTTGAACTCGCGATTCTCCTGTCTCAGCCTCCCTAAGTGCTGGGATTACAGGCTTGCACCACCGCGCCTGGCTGTGATTACTTAATTCTTGGGAGAGAATCAATAGATCTACTACATATGGACTCCAGTGACAATATTTTTCAATAGGTTATGAATGTAAAACAATTTATCACTTGGTATTTAATCTGAAGATCAATTCATGTATAGAATTATGGCAGAAGAATCACAAGTTTAAAGCCAACCAGTGTCAACAACCTAGTGAGGCCCTGGGCAACTCAGAGAGACCCTGTCTCTAATTTAAAAATAACAAAGAACTGGGGATGTGTCTCAGTGGTTGAGCATCCCTGCGTTCAATCTCTGGTGGAAGGAAGGAAGGAAGGAAGGAAGGAAGGAAGGAAGGAAGGAAGGAAGGAAGGAAGGAACCTATTTATTGGCCCAACCACTAAATTTTTCTTTGTTCCTTTCTTTTTGGGGTGTTCAGAATGAAACCTGGGGCCTCATAATCATTTGGTGCATATTTTACCACAGAACCACACCTTAACCACTTGATCTTATCTAAAAATGATATTTAATATTCATATATTAGTGGTTTTGGAAAACAGCATTTGTGACAGTTTTAATGTCACCTAATAGAATAGCAAGTACACAAGTTTATCCTGTTCAATGAACAGGATATTTAAAACTATTGTTACATATTTAAAACTATTATATATGAAGTCTATATGTGCAAATGCTTAGGAAAATACATAATGTCATATGTACTATGAATAGTTCGTAGTACTCTGACTCATTAAAATGTCAACCATTGATAACATTTTTACCTCAAACACACACACACACAAACAAACAAAAGAATTATCAAACTTAATTTGAATAGCTGCCTATAAAATTTGTAGGAATTGGATTTTTCAGAGGTCCTGGCATCCATGTATCGTGAGCCTGGGTGTTGAGTGCAGGGTGTGAGAGCAGGAGGTTCAGGCATTCTTGCAGGGAATGGCGGTTGAGGTGAGAGTGTAGGTGTGTGTGGAGACCCTTCAGGAGGTTGTTCCTGGTGACTGCAACTCACCCCTCCTCTAGTACCAACAAAAGAGCAAGTCCTGCTTCTATTAATGGAAGAAAGAAAGGCCATACCTGGAATGACAATGTGTAGAAGGACCAATAGGATTTGTGCTGTGCTTAGCATTCATGTCAAGTGAAATTCACAGGGGAAGAAATGACTGTTCGTGAAAACATTAACACTGCTTTACTTTAGCAGTGTAGGAATTGTAAGTACTTTGCAGAGAGCTAATTAAAATATTTTGGCAGGAAGATAGCCCAGTAAATCAGTCATTTTACAGATTACTATAGCAATAAATTATCAATCAGGTAATTGGTATTTCTGTGAATTGGTGATGTGCCAAATAATATTAGAGTTTTTGTGCTTAAGTCCTGTCTAACATTTCCTTGATATGTCATGTAGAACTCTGGCATTTTCCTGAGGTGGACATTTGTGTTAGTGCCACTGCTGGACAAAAATAGCCTGAGGTTAAACTATGGTATTTGTGTCTGTTGCCTCTGAAGAAAACACTTCTCTGGGATCACTGTCAGGAAGGATGCTGCTTTTGATTAGAGCCCAGCCCAGCTCTCATAAATACCAATAGTGACATCAGTGAGATGCTCCCCCAAAAACACAGAAACAAGAGAAATAACACTGCCTGTTGAGAAGTAAACTCAAACTTGCTCATAATGAATGAGAAGGAAGACAATGTGATAAAATATGTCACTGGGAGCTCTGTGTGTACCCCAAAGTCCACTGAGCATACTTTGATGTAATCTCACTCAGCCAGGGAGGAGGATGTGATTGTGGTACAGTGAACCCAAACGTAATCAGTTTCCAGGGCCTGAGGAATAAAGAAGGGAGCTGATCCCCAAGAGACAGCATTTGTCAGCATGCCCTCACATCGCCTGGGGAAGTCTATCTGCTGGTGTGACAATGCTGTCCTTCAGGCAGTTCCATGGCTATCATTGCAAAGGCTTGGGTGGTAAGTGATGGATAGCCTTACCCAACAACATCTCCAGCTAGCCCCTCTGCTCTGATTGTGTGCTTATCAGTCAACCATTGGGTATTAAATTGCCTTCTTGTGCCAGGCACAGTGGCACATGCCTGTAATCCTAGTGGTTTGCGAGAGGCTAAGGCAGGAGGATCATGAGTTCAAACCCAGCCTCAGCAAAAGTGAGGCACTAAGCAACTAAGTGAGACCCTGTTTCTAAAGAAAATACAAAATAGGGCTGGAGATGTGGCTCAGTGGTCAAATGCCCTTGAGTTCAATCCCTGGTTACCCCACCACCACCACCCAAATTGCCTTCTTGTGCAGAGATTTTGACAAAAAGAGAATGTGTAGATCAGCCAAGTACTTGGCTGATTTTGCAGATACATTTTTAAAGTAAATTAATTACATTCAGCCTTGTTGATTCTTCTCTTTCTAGTTTGGAGAGTGTGGTGCAGCTGAGAAAGTTGTATAGTGAACAAAATTTTTAAAACTGGATCTGAAACTGAGGACCAGGTCCTCAACAGAGACCTGCCTCATGGTAGTGCAACCCAAGGAAAGCGTTCTGATCATCTCAGAGGAGCCCTGAAGGTCCTCTCTTCTGGATTCTTCTCTAGTAGCCCAAATGGTACTTATAAGCATTATAAATTATTATATCATCAAGACACAAATGAATTCTTTAAGTGAATATTATAAATTTGTAATGTTGAATCCAACCCACACCTCTCCCCAAGACAGCCAGACAACTCTGCAGAAGTAGCAGTTTTATTGAGGAAATAGGCCACAGACCAATCCGTTGGGGTCAGCTCTCCTTTCCTTCAGAGAGTGATCCCAAAATGAAGGTTTCAGAGGTTATTATAGGGTGGGCTAGCTACATGACTCAGGAAAACAGGATTTGGCAAATAGTCAACCTATAGTTATTTACAGTTCAACCATGACAGCACCTCCTATGTCCCCTTTCCATGCCTGGAACTTTAGGTAACTGACCAGGGCGTCTGGCAGCCTGTGATTTGGCCCCATCTGTGAGAAGCAAGCATAGCAAAGCATTAATCAGAGAAGCACAAAGAGCAGGTTAGCAGATACATGCAGGCCTGAGCCAGAGTGACTCCATTTTGAGTTTGGATTTTACATTCCCCCTTTTCTAGTGAATGGAGTCAAACCTTTGACTCATCATAATCTATAGGGAGGGAGTTATAGTGGGAACGGAGTACCATGAGTTTAGCAGCACTAATTCTTTGTTTTTATAGTTAACCAGACAGTTAATGATGCAGGGGCCTATTAGAAATCCCAAAAGCAAAAGTATAAGGGGGCCTGAAATTGTGGATATGAGAGTAGTGAGCCATGGTGACCAGGAAAATAATCCCCAATACCAATTGGAATTATCTGTTCTCAAGTTATCTCTTTCCTTTAAATTTTCTCAGGCCAGAGTTACTGTGTTCCTGATGACTCCTTATTGGTTTGCATAGAAGCAACAAGTTTCTCCTATGGCTACACATAAACCTCCCTCCTTTATGGGAAGTAAATCAAGGCCTCTGGGGTTCTGGAGGGCTACTTCTGCTAAGGAATTTACCTGTTGTTCAAGGGGAGAAATAGAAGACTCTAAGTGCCCTAAGTCTAGGTCTACTTATTGGCTGAGGCTTTTGAAATTTTGATTACCAACAATAAGGGAAGCTGTGCCTAGGGTGGTGAATCCTGCTAATCCTAGTCCCACTAACAGAGGTACAAGTTACTGGGGCGCTCCTGTTTGTAGGTGAACTCATAAGAAGATGTTCACAGCCTGTATCTCCTCTATACCAATATATTTGTGGCACAATGTGTACTAGAACACAAAGTTCTTTTGATCCATCACTTTTAAAATACCAGGCATTGATGCAGGGAGTAATACCAGAAGTACAAGCAAACCAAATAGAAGGAGGGGTCTTGAAAACATAACTGTGGGAAACTGAAGCAAAAAGGGAGTCATTAGGAGTAACACTGTAAGTGAAAGACTGAGTATATGGTGAATCAGCTAACATAAAGGTGGGGATCTTAAAGCATAGACCTTAACCTTGTAAATTCCCTAGGGTTAGGACAGGTTGGTGTCCCCACTTACATTCAGTTTCCTTGGGGTCTCATATGAGTAGAACTTCAGTTTGAGAATTTTGTCCTATGGTAACATTAACTCCAAAGCTCACATAATAAGGGGGCTTAGGATTGAAGCACGTCCAGCAATCCTGTGTAATGTTAGGTTGGGTTTGATTAAGGAATAAGTGCATGGATCCATAATCATTTGTACCTGACAAACTCAGTACTTTCTATAATCATTTATAATTGACAAAGCTCTAGGTTCAGCACAGGGTCATAAGGAACTGAAATGGATGCCTTAGCTAAGATAGAGTCACTCATGCTAACCTAGTCCACAACATTCCCCACTGATTTTATGGGACTAATCAAATCATTGATTTATCATCATCAGTATGAGTCCCAGATGCTGTTGTCTAGCCTCTTCACTATAGTAGTACACTTGGGGAATAATGTGAACAGTCAAAAAATTTGTTTCATCCTGATGTGCCAAAAAGCTGTAGGGATAAGCAGGGAGTTATTCCTGATAAACAGGCAAACCAAATGTTCTCTGGAGCCACGTAGAAATTAACCAACAGTCCTGAGTAACATTAGGTTTTGTCTGATTAGTGGGGGTTGGACTGATGAAATATGTTGTCTTAGCAGCTCATATCCTACAACATTTTTTGGACCCAAACCAGCCTTTATTTTGTGATTTGACTCAATTACCTATTTACATTGATTATATTTTCCCTCTAATTTTAGGGATTTCCTACTACTGTAAGGAAAAGGGCGATGACTACTCTTGCTGCTTTGAGCTGAGAGAGGGCGATGTGCAGTGGGGCAAGCAGTTTGGAGTTCCCATTTAGAAACTGGGTCAAGGGTTCCATGATGAAAGTCTGATTCAGGAAGAACAGGTTGCAGATTCACCTGGGGGTGGTGCTTCTATGAGAGAAACAAAAGGCATGAGCACTGAAATGAGATCAATACACAATAAATGTTGTAGCATCTGGAACATGCCAATGAATATCATGAAGATAATAGAAATCAATAATCTCTCACCAGTAGGTGCAAGAACTAAGAAGTTATCCCCATAGCAAGGCCTAATGAAGCCTAGCAAGACCTTTATTTAGGAATGTAAATCTTTAGTATTATCAGAGTTATCATTTATTTAAGTTATTTTACTTAGGGCTAAGAGAATCATACTAATAAACATTGACTAAGTCTACCTACATAGGAGGTTAGGAAGAGCTGTAGGCCTTGAATTGACTAAAAACTTTTGACTCTGGCAATTTTTCTTGATAGTTGTCAGGCACTCTTGCCTAAGAATCTCTCTTTTGTTGTCTCCAGTCTTATTCTTGGGGGGCTAACCCAAGTGTACATCTTAAGTTACAAATAACTATTGTTTCTCTTTTTTTAATGCCCAGGAATGGTTGTGTTTTGGTTTTAACTATTTTTGCTAGGTGTTCAAGATAAAGATGGTCAAATGGACCTTGTTCCTACCTATTGTTAAGAGTCAGCTGAGTTCTGTTGGGGGACCCTCTTGGGGCAGTTGTGAGCAGCCTCTTAGCTCTGCTAACGTCATCTACACTAGGATGGGTCAAGGTCTCACTGACCATGTGGCTTTCCTTGGAAGTATCAGGGATGTTTCCCCTTTCCAGTGACTTTCCTCTATTGCAGCATGCATACTGATTGGCTTTTTGTTCTCTAGTGGTCTCATTAATCTCCCTAAACAGGAGGTTATGTGGCTCAGAGTTGTAAAGTTCTTCCCCTTTTCTCAGAGTTCAGGCTGACTCAGAGGGCAAGAACCAAATATTGTTTACCTTAGCCCCTTTATTTTAACCTTAATATTTAAGCCTTGACCTTAAATATCCAGTAAGTCAGTCTTACCAGTCTTAAAGAGTACTGGACTTTAACTTGATGTTTATAACTTTATAGTTATTTTTACCTTTGTATTTGCTATCTGTTTATAGATGGCTTAATCTGAGTTATATATCATATCCCCTGTTTGAGATATACAATTTTATTTT
>PVHX01020853.1:0-31007 GCA_004024805.1 Geosciurus inauris | reverse complement strand
TAGAAGCCCCATTATTTGGGACATAGATATTTATGATTGTTATGTCTTGTTGATGTATGATTCTCTTAAGAAGTATGAAATGACCTTCTTTATCTCTTTTCATCATGTTTGGTTTGAAGTCCCCTTTATTTGATATGAGGATGGAAACTCCTGCTTGTTTGCAGGATCCATGTGAGTGACATGTTTTTTCCCACCCTTTCACTTTCAGCTTGTGGATGTCTTTTCCTGTAAGATGAGTCTCTTGAAGACAGCATATTGTTGGGTCTTTTTTTTTTTTTTTTTTTTTTTTTGGATCCAGTCTGTCAGTCTATGTCTTTTAATTGGTGCATTTAGGCCATTTACATTCAGGGTTATTATTGAGATATGATTTGTAATTCCAGTCATTTTGGTTTATTTTTGAGTTGTTTTCTCTTTTGAATGGTCTTTCCTTTAGTGTAGTTCCTCTCTTTTTAAATTTTCATTGTTGGCTATCATTTTCTTCTCGTGGAATATTTTGCCAAGAATGCTGTGTAGTGCAGGCCTTCTTGCTGTAAATTCTTTTAACTTTTGTTTATCATGGAAGGTTTATATTTTGTCATCAAATCTGAAGCTCAATTTTGCTGGATATAGGATTCTTGGTTTGTATCCGTTTTCTTTCAGGGCTTGTAATGTGTTATTTCATGATCTCCTGGCTTTTAGGGTCTGGGTTGAAAAATCTGCTGAGATCCAAATTGGTCTCCCTTTGTATATAATCTGGTTCCTCTCTCTTGTGGCCTTTAACATTCTATCCTTATTCTGTATGTTGAGCATTTTCATTATAATGTGACTTGGTGTAGATCTATTGAAATTTTGTATGTTTGGTGTCCTGTAAGCCTCTTGTATTTGATTTTCCATTTCATTTTTCCTATTTGGGAAATTTTCTGATATTATTTCATTGAAGAGATTTTGCATTCCTTTGGTTTGATATTCTGTGCCTTCTTCTATCCCAATAAATCTAAGATTTGGTCTTTTGATGCTGTCCCATATTTCTTGTATGTTCTGCTCATGATTTTTTACCACCTTCACTGTATGGTCAAGTTTATTTTCAAGATTGAATATCTTGTCTTCATTATCCAAGGTTCTGTCTTCCAGGTGAGCTAGTCTGCTGGTGATGCTTTCTATTGAGTTTTTTTATTTGGTTTATTGTTTCCTTCATTTCAAGAATTTCTGGGTGTTTTTTTTCATGATCTCTAGCTCTTTCTTAAAGTAATCTTTTACTACTTGTAATTTCTCTCTTATCTCTTTGTTAGAATGATCAATGGTTGCTTTTATTTGCTCTCCTATTTCTTTGTTGAATTGATCAATTTTTCCTGTAATTGCTCACTTATGTCATTCTTTAATTCACTGATCATTTTAATTATGTACATTCTGAATTCTTTCTCTGACATTTCATCAGCTGTGCTCTCAGTGGATTCTGTTACAGTGGTATCGAGGTTTATTTGGGGCACTTTCTTCCCTTGTATTTTCATGTTGATTGTGTATCTTCCTTTCTTGAAATACTGATCTGAGGTATTGCGGCTTCTATTCTATAATCTTGTATTGACACTCCAGATTACCTGTGTCTCACCTTGGAGCTACTTCTGTTCCCCCAGTATCCCCACATGGGCACTACTGCCACTAAAGTTGGTGGCGGAGGTAGTGGATGTATCTCTAGAGGGCAGTGGGAGTGGCCTTGGCTGGGCTCCTGAGGCGGCCCCCCTGAGGGCTGTTTTGCCCATCTCTTGCACTCCCGCTGGTGAACAGGAACTCTGGAGTGGAACTCGAGCCGGGCCCAGGTCTCACTTAGGCAGAGTCACACGCAGGAGAGTCTGTGTGCCACCCTTCCAGTGAGTGTGTGCTCCCCTGGGGCTGGAGGTTAGCGGGCTCTGGTCTGCCTTCAGCTGGGCACCCCTGGCATTCCCTAAGGGCAGTTTTGGGCCTTATGTCTTGCCTGAACACAGGAACTCTGGAGCAGAACTGAGGCAGGCCCAGAGTGCACTTGGGTGGGGCCTCTTCATCCTGGGATCTCTGGAGGCCACTCATACCCTAGGTGTGCCTTCCTCTGTGGCTGGTAGCTATCAGTCTCTGGTCAACCCTTGTTTGGACACCTGTGGAGTTTTCTGAAGGTGAATTTGGGCCCTCTGTGGCTCTTGCTGGCCCACAGGAACTCTGGAGTGGAACTGGGACAGACTCAGGCTGCAGTTGGGTGGGGCTGTCTCGTGCTGGCTTCTCTGCAGCAACTTTTACCCTGAGTTTGGGCTCCCCAGTGGCTAGCGGCTAGCAGTCCCTCATCTCCCTTTGGCTGGACACCTGTGGAGTTTCCTGAGTGCAGATTTGGGCCCTCTGTGGCTCCTGCCAGTCCGCAGGAACTCTGGAGTGGAGCTCTACCATTATTTTTAAAATTCCAACTTGTGTTTCCTGACATTTTGGTTAGCAAGATACCAGACAAATTGAGCAGAACAGTTTTAACTAAACTAATTCTACTTGTTTAGAAAACTGATTACAGTTTTAATTTGATGCTGCTGCTTTGTAGGAAAAAAATAATTGGGAACTATATGATAAAGGCATATTTATTTTAATATGATCCTGACATGATAAAAAAAGAAAAAATATTTTTAAAAAACTATTCACCCTCTAATGGAAATGGCTTCATAAAACTAAAAAGAGTTGATAATTTGAGAAACAGCCTATGAGAATCTGGTTATTATCAACAGTCAGTGCCTAGTTTGCTAGTTAATGAGGTGAGAAGAAACCAAGAGTGGTTAATAATCCCACAAACTGATCATAATCAAATCATTATAGTGTTAATTATGGAATTAAGGGGATTGTACCATGAAAATAGAAATACATACAAAAATCACTGCTTTTGTCCTACATGTGTTATGGTACAGCTTATTTTCTAAAGCCAGATGGGGCTCAAAAGATGGTGCTTTTTCTGCAGATATATCTTCCTTTTTTTAAAAAAAAAATCACGTTAATGAGTTTAATGAAAGCATGTAAATAATAGTTCCTTGTTTTTCCACCTAATGAAAAAAAATCATCAATATGTTGATATACCTAATTCCCTAGATACAATATATAGTCATAGAACAGGTCATTAGCAAGACAAAATATTTTCTGATTAAATTGGAAACTAAACCCTCTTTATTATTTATATAACTTTGTTCTCATTGCCTTACCTTTTCAAAACCTAAATCACTTGTCTTCATTCTACAATGTTTATACCAATATTTTTGTTTGTTTACCTGGCACTAACAGATTTTGTTTAATTACACATTTTAGTAGTAAGCTAACCTCAGAATAATTGCTTCTTTTCACTGGAGTTTTCTTTTGGTGAGCAAAGTGTGTCACTGAAAACTGGATAAAGGCAATGCACTCTCCATGGGCTATGGGAAGATAAATGCCTCCCTAAATTTTTTAACTCAAAATGTACTTTTTACTGAACATAAGGTAAGCCATTCTAATTGGAAAAAATTGGAAAGTCCAAAAAGTATAGAAATAAAAAATAAAAGGGTCATTATAGTACTATAAATTAAAGACAACTATTATTAATTTGTATTCCTTCCCATTATTTGAATACATCTTCTTTAAATATTTAAATTCATAGAATATGCAAACATATTTTCACTATTTACACTTAAAATGATTAAGAATATGCATTTTCTATACTATTTCTGGCTGCATGCTATTGAATAGAATGTATAAATGATAGTGTATTTTACCATTACATTATTAATAGATTTTTAAATGTTTCTAAATTTTCACTATTAGATCAGGAAAGATATCTTAGGCAAATGAAAAGGTAATGAAAAGTGCAGGCAAAACTTTTAGCAGACAGATAAAAACTCAAATCCTGACTCAGCTGCTTAGTAATTTTGTTAATAAGTGAATTACATCATTTAAATAAAGCCTGTAACAGAGTAGATAAATGAAAGGTTTCAGTTATTATTATAATAGAGTTTTTTCTAAATTTTAGAATATTTTGTCATCATAGGTACCCTGAGATTGAACTTCTCAGTTAAATACTATGAGCATTTTTTAAGATTTTCATACATATTGTCAAATTGCTCAATAAAATGGCATATATTCCCAAGTATATTATTTTTTGTTTGTTTTTTGGTTTTGTTTTGGCACTGAAGATTGAACAGAGTGTGCTTAACCTCTGAGCCACATCCACAGCCTCTTTTCTATATTTTATTTAGACACAGGATCTCACTAAGTTGCTTGGGCCTTGCTAAGTTACTGAGGCTGGCTTTGAACTGGCAATCCGCCTGCCTCAGCCTCCCAAACTGCTGAGATTACAGGCATGCACCACCATGCCAGGTTTATTATTATGTTTTAACATATAATTTTATATATAAAAATTATATATATAACTATTATTGAAACAGGCTCATTTTGCCTACTGCACGATATGCTGTCACCGAAACAATGAGTTTTGCCAAAGAGTCAATTTGCAAGATGGTCAAGGGCAGAGGTAGGAGACCCAAGTCTCAAATCTGCCTCCCTGAGGATAGGGTTTGGGGTAAAGAACTGTTGTGTCTGAAAGCATGGGGAAAGGTAACTGTGCATGCCTAATCACTTTTCAAGACTTTGCATGGAAAACCATGTTCAGAAAACGGCTGTGTTTATATGATCTGAGGGTGGAGTTTTTGGCTCCCTGATCTCAACCATTCCCTTTTGGACACCAGTGTTGGACCAAGAGTCAGTGGTTTTGACAAAAACACCATTCAGGTTGTTGAAAACTAATCTAGGCAACTATTATCCTAACCAACATGCCAGAGATGTTATCCATAGTATAGCTAGTGGGAAATTAATAATATGTGGCTCAGCTGTGTAACCTACAGAATTAATGATTTTTTAAGTCCATTTAAAGCAAGTAACAAAGAAGCACTATTGGGGCTGAGTCTGAGAAGTAAAAAGTACAAAAGGTTGGCCCATGTGAGACTAGGCCAGCTATGTTTGTTGGCTGGTAGTTATCAAAGTTAGGATCTGA
This sequence comes from Geosciurus inauris, assembly GCA_004024805.1. Taxonomy (NCBI): domain Eukaryota; kingdom Metazoa; phylum Chordata; class Mammalia; order Rodentia; family Sciuridae; genus Geosciurus; species Geosciurus inauris. Next base: position 26,014 of record PVHX01020853.1, on the reverse strand, counting down.
CAACCCATGGAGTTCTTGGAGACAGAGGTTTTATATTGTTGATGGTTATATTCTTGAGAATGGCTCTCAGGTCTTGGAGAGATGCTTCTGAGCTGCAAAAGATACTTATTTACACTTGTAAACTCTTCAATAAATACCTAACAGAAGGTTGTAGTATATCAAGCAAGAACTCAGCTTTATAATTATATTATCTTAAATTCTCACCAGTACTGTATGAGAATTATGTGTAGCCTGATCCTCAACATTAAGTTGTTTTCATATTTCCAATTCAATACATAAAAATGTTGTGTCATTTTAACTTCTAAATTTTTGAGCATTTGGTAACATTTCATGTTTTAATTAATCATTTGTACTTCTAAAACAAATTATCTATTCACATCTTTTGCTCATAAACATTGAAGTCAGATCAATTTATGCAACTGCTTTAAATATTAAGGTTATTATTAACTTGACATAGGTGTAGTTAAATAACTTCTTGATTTTGCTATCTTTCAATTCCATTCATAGTAATGGAAACTGAGAACTTTTCTACTTTTCTACAGTCAAAATTTTTTCCCTTTTTTGAACTCTTTATCTCAGAAATTGGAAAATAGTCACTTTCCATTTCTTCTATGATAAATTAGGTTTGATATTCTACATTTACCTTTTTAATGCTGATAAAATATATTATAGTTTATGCTGTTAAATTAGAACACAGATTGTATTTATCTCCAAGCTGCTATACAATTGCTCAAATAAGAATTATTAAACAATTCTTCTTCTCATTGATCTACAATGAATCCTTTATAATATATAAAGCTTTTACAAATAACAAATTTTAAATTTATAAGGTACCAAACTTAATCAAAGATATTACTCATTATACTTAATCTGCTTTTGGAAGAAAAACTGTAGTTAAGGATCCTTGCTACAGGAAGCATCACAATACTAGACCTTAAAATCTACTATAGAGTCATAGTAACAAAAATGGCATAGTGTTGGCACCAAAACGGATACGTAGACCAATGGTACAAAAGACACAGAGACAAACCCACATAAATACACTTATCTCCTACTAGACAAAGGTGCCAAAAACATACATTGGAGAAAAGATAGCCTCTTTAACAAATGGTTCTGGGAAAAATGGAAATTCCATGTGTAGTAAAATGAAAATAAACCTCCATCTCTCACCCTTCACAAAAAGCAAGTAGAGCAAGCACTAAAACAGAGACCCTGCATATAATAGAAGAAAAAGGCCCAAATCTTCACCATGTCAGCTTAGGACCTGACTTCCTCAACGAGATTCCTGAAGTGCAAGAAGTAAAATCAAGAATCAATAAATGAGATGGACTCAAACTAAAAAGCTTCTTCACAGCAATGGAAACAATGAATAACAAGAGAGAGCCTACAGAATGAAAGACAATCTTTGCCACATGCACCTCAGATAGAGTATTAATCTCCAGAATATATAAAGAATTCAAAAAACTTAACACCAAAAAAACAAATAACCCAATCAATAAATAGGCAAAGGAACTGAATGGACACTTCACAGAAGAAATACAACTGATCAACAAATATATTAAAAAATATTCAACATCTTTAGCAATTAGAGAAATGCAAATTAAAACTACTTTGAAATTCCATCTCACTCTATTCAGAATGGCAATCATCAAGAACACAAGCAACAATAAATGTTGGCTAGGATGTGGGGAAAATGTACACTCATACATTGCTGGTGAGACCACAAATTGTAGCAATCACTGTAGAAAGCAGTATGGAAAACTTGGAATGGAATCACCAATTGACCCAGTTATCCCACTCCTCAGTTTATAACCAAAGGACTTAAAATCATCATACTACAGTGATGCAGCCACATTCGTGTTTACAGCAGCTCAGTTCACAATAGCTAAATTATGGAACAACCTAGGTTCCCTTCAATAGATGAAAGTAAAGACACTGTGGTACATATACACAATGGAGTATTGCTCAGCCTTAAAGAAGAATAAAATTATGGCATTTTCAGGTAAATGGATGGGGCTGGAGAATATCTTGCTAAGCAAAATAAGCCAATCCCAAATAACCAAAGGCAAATATTTTCTCTGATATATGGATGCTAATTCACAATAAGGGGGCAGCTAGGGAAGAATAGAGGTACTTTGAATTAGACAGAGGGGAGTGAAAGGAGGAGAGGGGGTATGGGAATAGGAAGAATAGTAGAATGAATCAGACATTATTACCCTATGTGCATATATGACTACACGACCAGTATAACTCTACATCATGTCATCATGTACAACCAGAAAAATGAGAATTTATATTCCATTTATGTATGATGTGTCAAAATGCATTGACACTACTGTCATGTATAACTAATTAGAACAAATTAAAAAATCTAGGTTCTTTTTTAAAAAATCTCTGCTCCAACCAACACCCAAATTATCTTACCTACCTGGGCTTAGGTGTTTCCTACAACAATAAATATGACTGTACAAAGGAGAATAGAGAATTACTGAAATTATTTTCTACACTTTAATTTATGGTCAGTCCTTTTTTATTACTTTGCCTTCAACACATCTGTATCATTAGTGGAATGGAATAAGATCAAACATAGGTGTCATTTACCAAGCACTTAAAGTATTCCAAATACTTTCATTCCCTCAAAGACAAAAGTTAGATATTGTTTTCCTAATTTTTCAATTATTGAAACACACTCAGCATTTTTAGTGAACTCTCTAATGCCACATCAGCAATATATATTCAAAATAGAACTTGAAACTGGTCACTCAATATCAAATATGTTAGGTGAAGAATACTTTTTAGTTGGAAAGATAAAAGACACACACACATGCACTTGAGAGATTATTTCTTTTCCTAGAGCATTTTTAATCTTCATAGATTATTCCAAAGGTCTATTAAATAGTTATCCAGTAATATATAATGTAACTTAGGGTTTGCATATCTTTCAAGGATTAAGTGTGCATTTGAAGTTGGAAAGATGAGAAAGAAAGAATTCTATGACTGGGAAAAGGAAACCTTCCACAAATGATGAAGACTATCCTGTCGACAGTTAAATGTCATTGTGACTATATCTCAATAGATAACCAGGGTCAAGGAGGATTGTGTCAGCACCAGATAACTCTATATATAACTTAAAGGATGCAGCAGATGCAATAGTTTGAAACAGAGCGCTAACAATGACCATTCTCTTCTTACTAATGCCACCAATGACCATGCTTAAGGCCCTCTGAAGTGAAAGAGTCCTGATTGTATCAACTTGTACATGAAGAGACTGAATAATCACTAAATTTGAAAGAGTTTTATATTTAATTCCCTCTTTCCTTCCTTCCTTCCTTCCTTCCTTCCTTCCTTCCTTCCTTCTCTCCCTCTCTCCCTCCCTCCCTCCCTCTCTCTTTCTCTCTCTCTCTCTCTTTCTTTCTTTCAAGATAGGGTCTTTCTATTGTGTCAAACCAGCCTTGAACTCACAATCCTGTTTCAGCCTCCCGAGTGGTGGAATTACCAGCATGTGACATCGCCACCAGCTAGATTTCATTTTCTCTGTCATTAAGAATGGGGATTGAGGTTCACAAATTTTAAAGCACTTTAGAAAATAATTATAAAAATTATAATAGACACATAGGGAACTAAGCACTACTCAACCTAAATTAGAAGGAAAGACAACTGTGATGAAGAAAGCCATAGACAGGCTAAAGATACTCCTCTGGAAGTGAGAACAGGAAAGTGGAAAATCAGGCTTGTCTCTGAGTCTCCAGAGACTCTAGATCCTCTTTCTTTTCTTCTCCATTAGTGGCTGCATGCTGCTCCTTCTCATGACCTCATCCTAGACAAGGGTGGACAAAGAGTTGCTCTGCTGCTGACTACAAAGACGTGATGTCATTTAAGAAGTCTTCAGCTTATCACACCCATGGCTCCTGCCATTTCAAATCTCATTTCCTCCTTCCTTGCTTGACATTTGTGACCTAAATGCACTCCTACTGATTTCTTACTCATCCCATTCTTCCTTTTTCGTTGCCAGCGCTCTTTCCTCTACATTATATCCTGATGGAAATGTCAGTTATGTTGTCATTTGGTGGTGATAACACCCATGGGTTTTGTGTGTGTGTGTGTGTGTGTGTGTACACATCCATGTAATACATAGGAATGGGCTTACAGATCCTTGTTATGGTCCATATAATGTGTAGTCACCTTATTGTATGACGTGGGTACAATTCTCAGTACAAAACTTATGTTTTGCAAGCATAACATACGTCTTTTTCTGTAACTGAGCTTGATTTCTATTTCAAGTCCCCATTCTGCTGTAGGGTTGGAAACTCAAAGTTAACCAGTTTGTACCCACGCTCCTCCCTATCCCCGGAATTATGCCAAAGTTCTAGAGGTTTATATAGTGCCAGGAAATGGGAATGAGGCTCATAAAAATCTCCCATTTGCCCATACCAGCTCACTACTAAACTCATCTTCACCCCATCCTCTGCCATGGAGTCTGAAAAGAAAGGACCACATTAATAGGATTTATTTCCCTCTGGTTTCCAAGTGGAATCAGCTTTCTCTGCATGATTCCTTTTGCTTCTGGTTTTCAGAATTATGCCCTCTCCTCATTTCTTCCAGCCTGGAAGTGGCAACAATTCTACTGTGCCTAGCTCCAGGTTCTTGAACCATATATTGTACCTGTGCCTTTGCAATCAATCTTTGTGTAAATAATCCCTGTTCAAATTTCCTACCAATACAGTGCCAGTTCTTTCCTGCTGTGACCTTGACTGATTGAGTCCTAGATGTCCATTGGTCACATGGCAAGTCTGAAATGTCTTTTATTCTGTGTGCTTCCTTATCTGACAAAGCACAAAGTTCACAACATGCCTCATATTTGTTCATTTCCCCTTACAGCTCTTATAACTCGCCCTGCTTCCGTTTCAATGCCACACTCACACTCAAAAATCTCTGTAGTGTCGTCAAGGCCCACTCTGCTCACACTCTCCCTCTCTGCACCCAGGGTGGCAAACTGCAGAGATCCCCTCTTTAGGGCCCATCAATACCTACACACTTCCTACTCCTGCTTTGTGTGCCTTACATAACCCAGACTAGGGGATAGGTTTGATTAATAGAAGCTCAGGTGAATATATGTCATAATACACAGAAGTATGTTAATATGGGTATTTAAACATCACCACCCTATAACAAATCCATGAAACTGAACATTTATTTAGCTATTAGAAATCATCCTGCTTGTGGATTCTAAGAATAAGGACTTAAGCTTTCCTACTGCCAAATGCCAGTTACTTCATTTATATAGCAAAGTATACTTAGCAAAGTGCTTTGAATATTAAAACTCATTAGCTCTTCAAGACAACCCAAGAGGGCCATGGAATATACTCCATTTTATAGATCAGGAAACTGAAGTTCAGAGTAGCTAGATGGTCTGCCAAAAACTCAGATAGTTTTACAGTAATTTATTTATAGTAAATTATTATAATTTTAATCACAATACTCAAACTTGGGTTACTTCTCATCCTATATCACTTCTCCCATGAGAAGTATGGTATGGCAACTTAAAAAAGCTTTGCACCTGTACAATATTATTGCCATATGAGAATATTCATGAGAATATGTGTGTAGATTTCTTCAAAGTCAAGCGATGCATCTGTGGGCTTAGGCCACCAGGTTGTGGCTGCCTCCAGGCTGTTTCCAGACTCCCCACTTCCCTCCTTCCCTCCACTCCATCTGCTGCCTTTCCACCCCTTTCACACTCCCTGTCAATTTTCAGAATTACAGTTTCATTCAGAAGAATGTACAAAGAGGGGAATGAGAGAGAAGGAGCCTCAAGTAGCAAGTTAATTGCATAGAAGTACTGCAAAGTACACAAAGGAGAGGACACTACTGGAAATTGAATGCCCAAAATAGGGTCTGGCTGAAAAGGAGAGGAAGGCGAAATCAAGAGAAATTTTCAATTTAATTCTAAATCGAAGTACAGGAACTATAGACTGTGTAGTGCACTGAGGTTAATGGACTAAGTAGAAATGAGAAAGCTTGGATTATGGTCTCAAGTTAGTGGCTTCTCTGTTAAGAACTTCAGGTAAATTAATTACCGAGCCTCTGTCTCCTTACTGCTGCATGATTAGGTTATAGCCAAGGTTTCTTCTAGCTCTAACATTTGGTAAGAACTATATCTGATGCTTTTTCTTTTTTCTTTATTTTCTTTTCTTTATTTTTTCTTGTTCATTTGTTTTGGGGTATGTGTGTGTGTGCATGTGTGTGTGTGTGTGTATGAGTGTGTGATTGTGTGGGTTTCTGGCACTAGGGATTTATTACAAGGGCATTCTACCTCCAAGCTATATCTCCAGTCCTGTTTTTATTTTATTTTGAGACAGGGTCTCACTCAATTGCCCAAGCTTCCTTCAAACTTGTTATCCTCCTGCCTCAACCTCCCCAGTTCCTGGGATTATAGGCATAAACCACCACACCCAGCATTTTTGTGCTTTTCATGGAAGTAAAAAAGCTCACCATAACATTCAGCTGCAATTTGAACCTTATTGTTGGGTTTTGACATTTGTAAGGAATGACATTTTCAAAAGTAAATAATAATCCCAACTATAAAAATGTTATTCTGAAGCCAGTCTTATTATAATTTCAATGAAATAGGAGGCAAATTTCATTTATTGACTTATTTAATTGTAACCAAAGCAAATGTTACATTCACTTACTCATTTGTTTATTCAAAATTGAAGAAGAACCTACTATGGACTAAGTACTTACTGTACCTGTCTTTAAGAGCTCATGATCTTCATTTTTATTGCATCTTCTTTAATCACCTGTCCAAATGACAACTTTGTAATATAATTTTCTTTTTCTTTTTTTTAATTTATTTATTCTACTTAAGTATACATAAAGAAAAATATATATTACAAAAGAAATATATTTACAGAAATAGTAAGTTAAAATATATATTACAGAAATATGTATTGCCAGGCAATTAGTTAATATACATACTATGGTATTTTTTCTGTTTGTTGTGAGTTTTTGAGTTTTGTAGCCATATTGTATGATTCTCTCATATTTTAAGATTTTGACATTTGTTAATTTTCATTCTAGATAAAAATTCCTGTTTAGACCTAAACAACAACAACAAAACTCATGGTCTTTCTAGTGAGGAATGGAGACAGTACAGGATGGAAAATGTTCTAGGTCATGCTAGAATACAGGTAAACTTAGAGTGGTATGGCAACTTATAAAAGGGCAAAAGAGGCATCAAAGTATTGCAACCCATGAAAGATTAGGAGACTATCAGGCAAAAGGAGCAATTTGTATCATGTCTCAGATAGGGTTGGACATAGCCAAGGAATCACAAGGAAATACTATTTCAGCCTGTTGAGAGGGCTGGAGATTTTGCTAACTAAATCATGAGAGATGCGTATACTACTTGTAAATGAGCCCAAACACAGAGAGCAAAATCCCTTTGCTGTTTGCCTCCCTTGTGAAATTTCTCAGATTCTTGTGTGAATCCTACATGTCAGTGCCTAGTGCTGTAATAAACAGTTGCACTTCAGGAGATCAGTCCCAGGATTCCCTTGGATATCAAAATCTGCAGATACTCATATCCCTTAGTAAAATGGCATAATATCTGTACATAACCTATACACCACACACCCTCCTATATACTTTAAATCATCTCTGAATTAATTATAATACCTAATATGATGTACATGTTATGTCAATAGTTGTTATACAGTATTGTTTAGAGAATAATGAAAAGGGGGAAGTCTGTACATATTCTGTATGACATAATTTTTTTTCAAATATTTTTCACTCATGGCTGGTTGAATATGCAGGCACATAGCCTTCAGATAAAGAGCGTATATCCTGACTTGCTGTGGGAAGCACACATGCTTGAAATCAGAATCTGATGGCCCAAGACATTCACTAAGAGAGAGAAGCTAATTACCACTGGATCTCACAGCTGCAGAGTCAAATCTAGATCTCAAGTATCTGAGTTCTCATTTCAATATTCTTTGTATTTCTTTTTCTACTAAACCTCCTGCACTCTCTGCCAGCCTTTTTAGAGGAACTCTAGAGAATGAAGTCAAGCCTTCTCTGTAATTCAGTGACCAGGCAATCAATCACTTAGGAAGCATAACAGACCAAAATGTCCTAGAATCAACCATGGTGATATACCTGTTGTGCTTCCATATATATTTATCTGGTCATTCCATACTCTGAAATTTCCTTCTTTTGGAACTGTTTTGACTTGAGAGACCCACAAATGACACAGTGAATGGATATGGTGATAACATCCTCAATCAAATGAAGAAGTGGATGGTGATAGATGATACTGAATACTGACTCACTGTTCATACAGCAAACATTTCATGAGCACCTAATACATGTCAGGCACTGTCCTAGACAGGAGCAGTACCAGAAAAAAACAGAACTACCATAATAAGGCAGTGTCCTGGGCTCATTGTGCTTATCTACTGAGCAAGACAATAAACAATGAAATACACATAATGTCAAGCAATAATAAGCATATGACAAAGGTTCAAAATGCAAGAAGTGAAGAAAGTTTTCCTAAAATTCTTCAAGGAGCAAAAAGTATAGGAAGAAGAAAGTGTATTGACTCACTCCCAGAAAAGAAAAGTAGTTGGATATATTGAAGTCTTTCACATTCACCTTCCTCTGTCATGGAATCATTCTTAGAAACAGAGTGGGAAGAAGTAGGAGGTACTCTCAAATTTCTTCTGGAAAGTCAAGAAACACCCTCTTACCTCTTATCAGACTCGTTTTGAGAGACATCAGCACTTTCTCCTCTAAACTTGAGGGGGGCTTTGCATTTTTACTGCAGTAGACAATGGCTGTTTTAATAAGCGTTCACACAGAAGAGTTCACAGTCCCCTTTGACTACCTGATTTAATTTCTTTCTTTCTTTGTTTAGGTACTGGGGATTCAACCCAGGGACACTTTACCACTAAGCTGTATTTCCAGTCTTTTTACAATTTTTTTTGTTTTGATGTAAAATCTCATTATGTTTCTGAGGCTGACCTTGAACTTGCATCCTCCTGCCTCAGCTTTCTGAGTTGCTGAGATTAAAGCCACTATACCTGACTTGAATATCTCATTTGAAATAGAGACCTTTCCCCCCAGAAACACCCATGACAACCTGCGTACACAATGTTGCATTAACATTCAGGAAGTTCACTGAAAGCCATTATGATCATGCTCTTGCAGATACTTAAAAACAAAAAATCACATTTCTGTTCATTATGGAGAGTTCACACTGAAAGATAGGCTGCATTCCAAGAGTTCTCATGTTTGACATTGCATATCTCCATTCACATGTATGACCAGCAGTACTATTAACTGTTGAATATTAAAGACCAACGAAGATATCAATCGTCTTGATTTTAAAAAGAACTTTAAATATAAATATATACATGTGAACTTAATTCCTCCTGAAATTCTTAGAATAAAAACAACAATGAAATCCATAAAACAGTGGTTTTCAACTTTATCCACATAACAGATTTAGGTGGAGAAATATAAAAAGGCTGATGCTCAGGTTCATATCAAACACATAAAATCAGAAATTCTCAGGTGAGGTTCAGGAATTGGTAGTAGTTAAAATCTCACCATATGATTCCATTGAAGAGCTGGATTACAATGGATTACAATCTAACATTTCAGAAATGGTAGGTGATCTTTATGTTTTATGAACCTGGCTTTGCTTAATTAAGAAGAAAAATGTTCAAAACTAAATCCAGTTGGTAAGAGAGTTATTTATTTAGCTTATCTGAATGCAAAGTCAACAATTCTAATGGTTCTGAATAGTCCTAACAATTCACAGAATATAAGAACAGAAAACACATCAATAGATATGTAGGTGGTTTCCTTCTATGGACCAACACAAAATAAACACTTGTGAGCAAGGATTCTTCCTACTCCTTCCTGGATTTTCAGTACCCAATTGAGAACTTAAAATACTGGAAGCCTTAAGTAGTGTTTGCTGATTTAACCACCCAATCTTTTTTTCCCTCTTCTATCAAACACTAAAGGGAGGAGAGAGTTCTGATAACTTAGTAGATTATTTAATGGTGCATTTAACTACACTCTTGAGAAGTAATGTTGAATTCATTCTTTCATTAAAATATTGATTGAATATGTACCATGTGCCTAACAATGTAATTGGAGCTGGGGATGATAATGATAACTTAATGCTTTCAAACTTCTTTTTTAAGATACTTACTGGAATTTGGGCCCAAAAATATTAACACACTCAACCACAGAAGGAGTGTGTGACAGAAGCTTAAACTAGGACTCCTGTTTGCTAGTTCAAATGTGATGTTTTTTTGGTGAGGAGAAAAGCATATTGTTTTTATTATATGCAAATTCTAAAGAATGAGATTTATTCTAAAAGCAGACAATAGTGAAATGATCTGGATGTAGGAACTTTTCAGTTTCATCAGTCAGTTTTGTGTAAGCAACTATGGGATTAGATGTAAATTTCATGTTTGGATTAAAATGAATTTTATTTTCAGAGCAAAGAATATCAAGTTGTACATAAAAATAATTAGTCCTGATACTCTAGGAGAATACATAAGATGAATAAGAGCAGTTGAGAATGGTACAGAGGTTTTAAGGAGCATGCCTGTAATCTCAGTGACTTGCACTGTTGAGCCAGGAGGTTAGCAAATTTGAGACCAGCCTCAGAAACTTAGGGAGGCCCTAAGCAACTTATCAAGACACTGTCTCAAAACAAAAAATGAAAAGGGCTGGAGATATAGCTCAATGGAAAAGTGTCCCTGGGTTCAATCCCCAGTACCTCTCACCCCCACCCCCCAACAAAGTCTCTAATCTTAAAACATGAAATTGTTTGGAGATTTCTACTTATAGATTGTCCATGACCACATATGAAGTTAAGAAGAGGATAACTCCCCACTAATTACAAGCAATAATCATGTCTCTGACTTCATCTCCCACCCCTCTTCTTCTCATTCTCCATTCTCTAGCTGCTCTAATCTTCTAATAGTTTCTTACAAAAGCCAACACCCATGCTACATGCATTTCTAGATGAAATTACCTTTCCCTGATTCTTTTTTTTTTTGAATCTGATTTTATTTTTTTATACCTTTATTTATTTTATGTGGTACTGAGGATCGAACCCAGTGCCTCACGCAAGCGAGGCAAGCGCTCAACCGCTGAGCTACAACCCAAGCCCTCCCTGATTCTTCATAAGAGGCATTTCCTTAAAAAGAGGCATTCCCTTTGCTCAATAGTCCCCTCCCAAAGAGGCATTTCTGACCACCTGATCTAAAATTGAGGACTTCCACCCCATCCTTCCATATCTTCTTACACTGCTCTATGGTTTCTTCTGAGGATGTACCACTTGTGGAAAGTATATTATTTCCTTGTTTATATACTATCCTTTGCTAGATTATAAACTCCATGGTGGCCAGAATTTGGACTCTTTTATTGCTGCATCTCTATCACTACAACAATGCCGGTCTCACTGCTCCCAAGAATCACACCAGCAAAGATGATGCCTCCTATTACATCCCTCTTTTGCCCTGCCCTGCCATAGTTGATTGGACCAGGAATGGGTGCTTGACTGAAACTGATTCAATGAGCCCATTCGCCAGGAAATTTTGGATTCCAAGCACATTGATCTGATCTCTTAAACAGAAGAGAGCTATGGAAGAGGTCCTAGAAGCTGTTTTTCTTATTTCTGGCTGAGAATTAAAGAAGCCATTCTCCAGCAGGAGAACTGAATGAAACAGATATGCCCTGAGAGGCAAATAAATTGATGGAGGATTACCTTGGTCACTATGGAACACCAGTCGTTATATTCCCTCTAGTTTCTGAATTTTATCTGCATGCCTACCTTTAGATTCTATGGAATACCCACTTATCCCCTTGGGTTTAACCTGGCTAAGGTTGGTTTCTGTTAATGCAACTGAAAAAGTGCTGATCCAACTATTTTGTAGGAAATGGCATGCAATCTAGACTTGTATTTTCTGTTGAATTTTTTTTTAATAATCAAGGTGTTTTAGTCAGTTTAATCATTGCTGCAACTAAAAGATCTGACCAGAACAATTTTAGAGGAGGAAAAGTTTATTTGAGGGCTCACGGTTTCAGAGGTCTCAATCCATACACAGCAGGCTCCATTCCTTGGAGCACGAAGTGAGGCTGAACATCATGACGGAAGAGTGTGACAGAGGGAAGCGACTCACATGATGATCAGAGAGCAGAGAGAGAGAGAGACTCCACTCTCCAGATACAAAATATATATTCCTTAGCCACGCCCCCAATGAACCACTTCTTCCAGCCACACCCCACCTACCTCCAGTTACCACACAGCTAATCCCATGAGGGATTAATTCACTGATTAGGTTAAGGCTAGGACCCAGTCATTTTTCCTCCAAACCTTCTTGCATTGTCTTACACATGAGTTTTTGGGGAACACCTCATATCCAAACCATAATAAACATCTTTATTTATCAGAGAAATTATTAAAGCTACAATGGGATACCACTATACCCACCACAATGACTGATGTGAAAAGATTGAAAAAACAAGTGCTAGAAAGATGGTTAAGGAAGTAAACAAGAGTGTACTACTGCTAGGAGTGTAAACTGACACAATCATTTTAGAAAACAGTTTGGCACTATCAACGAAGACTGAACACAGGAGTACTCTATGATCCAGGAATTTACAGCTATAGATGCTTGCATGAGTACACCAAAAGACTTGTTCATAGCATCACTATAATAGCAGCCAAAACCTGGAAACAAATGTCCATCAACAGAAAAACGGATAAAGACATCCTTATGCATTCATACAGAGGCACACTTTATAGTAAAGGGAATGAAAAAATCATTGCTAACCCCACTAAATATGGATAAATTGTATAAACATAAAGTTGAGTTCATTCATTTAAAGTAGGCATAACAATTTTCTTTACTATGAGACTGAACTTATCATAAAGCTCAATACCAGAAAAACTAATCAGTGGTGTTATAACTCATATTGTGGTTATCTTTTTCAGTTCATAGCAACTGATAGCAAGAAGAAGGAAGATTTTGAAGTACTAATATATTCTATTTCTTATTCTGCAGATTGATTATACAGGTGTGTTACTTTCTAAAGAGTCAGCAAAATGCTCATTTATAATTTGTAAATATTTCTGCATGAAAGTTGTTCTTCAATAAAAGAGTTTTAAAACAGAAGTTTGTTACACATTATTTGTAGCAACAATCCTATTTCCTTAGGCACCATGCCAAAGGGCTGTGTATATATAAATTACATATCCTTTTGGTAGCACAAAACCTATTAAAATCAATATTTTTATATAACACCTTTAAGAACCAAGAGGTAAAAATCACACAGTGATGTATTCAGCAGTACAAATAGGAACAATAATAAGTGTTTATTGATTTTGAGATTATGGTGTCCTGAGAATTTAAATCAGTTTCAGTATGCAAAGCAAGTCATTTGTTCAAATGACCTTGGTATTTATGATTAGCAGGGAATTTGATTAAACAGGGGATTATGACATCATCTTGCAGTGGGGAAGTTTTCCCCCACTCCCATTTTCTCCCTTTGGTATATTGTAGGATTTGAATGTATCCCCTAAATTCCATGTGTTAGAAACAATTCCCACATTCATAGGTTGATGGTATTTGGAGGGACCTTTGGGAAGTAATTAGAATTAAATAAGCTCATCAAGGTGGAGTCCCCATGGTAGGATTGGTGACTTAATAAGAAGAGGGAAGGAGACCTGAACTGATTCACTCTTTGTCACTTATACTTCCACCACATTATTATGCAGACCTGACTAGATGCTGAGCAGGTGCCAGCATGCTCTTGGACTTCCCAGCCTCAGACTCATAAGCCAAATAAACATCTATTTCTTATAAATTATCTGGTCTCAGGTAATTAGTTGAAGCAACAGAAAACAAACTAAGACAGTGTATTTGACCTAGAGTGTTCTGGGACTTTCATTAACATCATAAGCATAATTGAAAAGCCATATCCAGCCAAGTAGGCTAGAGCTCTATTGAAACTCAGAGAAAGAAACAAAATTTGAATAATGACAATTTGTTTATACCAAGAAACTGCTTCTATGGAAAATTCTTCTCCATAGAAGAAGGTGTTTTTTCATTCCCCCACTCCACAGAATAATCTCTAGAACTTTGAGGCCTAGAACAGAACATGTTGTTAGGTCTTCTGGTCCTCAGAATTTTTACTCAGTAATTAGATTTAATTTAAACAGACACTGGTCCAGCCTTGAAAGATAACAGAAGCCACAGCAGGGCAAAGAACAATTTGCAGCCACATGCCTCAGAGAAGGGTGGTTGATAGTTAAGGAAAGGAAAGAGGAGCCTTTGAATTCCCATACATTTTTGAAATCCAAGGATGTTAGTAATAGCTCATGCCAGCTACTACTGACCTGCAAGGCACAAGATTGAAATGAAGGGAGACTGTGCCCTTACATGGTAAAGGTTTGAGGGCTTGCTAATTCCAGCATCAGAGTGGGAAGCTGTTTGCCAGTCGCTGTGGATTCAACATGTCCCCTCTAAAATTCAGGTATTGGAAATAAGCTCCAAAGCAACAGTGTTGAGAAGTATGCCTTTAGGATGTGTTTTGGTCATGAGGATTCTGCTATCATGAATACTTCAATGCCACTACAAACACGGATTGCAGGAGTGAGGTTCCTCTCTTCTGTTCTCCTGCCAAGTGTGGACACAGCCCTCACCTCCCTCTTGACTTTCTTCTTTCTACCTTGTGAGGATGCAGCAAGAAAGCCATATGAATGTCTTCATATTAAACTTCCAGCCTCCAGAGCTATGAAAGAATAATTTTCTGTTCTTTATAAATTATCTAGTCTGTGTGATACAGTCTAAGACACCACTATAGGCAGGGATTTAGTGGCAAAAATACTTAAATAACTAACTCACAAATAATGTACTTGATAAAATCTTCTCAGCATGGATGCAATGAATTGCTGCACAAACATTATTTCTCAGTACTTTTTCCTCTCTTTCATTCTGAATCCAGTGGTACTCATGACTAGCACAGCATTCATAGAACCTGCCTACTACTGATGAATATAACATGTCAAAATAACAGTTTAGATTATTTTTGAATGTGTATGTATGTTCTAGACATGGATACCTTCTTTATATTGGCAACTAAATGACTACTGAATGCTAGAGTTGCAAATATTTTGTTTTTACAAAAAATGTAATAAGATGTAATTCTATTTTTGAAAATTAATTTATCAGTCATAATTTTAGTTGACATTTTGGTTTTGCTAATTTAAATTTGCTTTTTGCTCTTTAATTATAGTAGATATTCTGAATGTTAAAAAAAACACTTTTAGGGGCTGGGGTTATGGCTCAGTGGCAGAGCGCTTGCCTCGCATATGTGAAGTAATGGGTCTGATACTCAGCATCACATAAAAACAATAAATAAACAAAACAAAGATATTAAAAGAAATTGTTAAATGTTTTTTAAAAAATAAGTTTTTGAAAACATGATTTCATTATTTTCACATTTAATTTTCAATACATTTTAAGTAAAAATATATTCAAATTTATACTTTCAGAAGTTATCTCATTTTTATTCCTTCTTATCATTACATGATGCCCTCAATTATGAAAAAATTCTCATCATGACAACCTAGTGTGTCATTTTGCTGAAATGAAAATAAAAGTAAATTTTATGAAACAAATATAATATATGATTTATGTATATCTGCATTTTATTACTGACTCAAACTTAACTTATTCAAAAGATATTTGAATATCTCACAACTGTTCAAAGTGTTTTTGCCTCTTTAGTACTGCTTTTATTTAGCCTCAAAGTAAAGTTATAACATAGGTACTATCGTCCTCATTTGCATATTTTGGCACAGAATGATTTTGTATCTTGTCTACATCGTCATGCACCTGGTAACTAGGAATACAAACTAGGCCTCCAGTTCCATGACCAATTAGCATTTGCCCTATGATATACAATCACAAAGAAATCATTATCATCTGCAAGAAAATGTCTGAAACTGTATATCATTATGTTAAGTAGAATAAACCAGACTAAGAAAGATAAGTATTGTATGTTTTATTTTTCATATGTGGAATTTAAAAGAAAGAAAAAAGATAACACAAAAGTAGGAAGGACACTATTAGAGAAGAGAAAGAGGACCATGGGGAGAAGCGAGGGGAGGGTAAAATGGGTAATGAGTCAGATATGATCAAAGTGTATTATATGTGCATCTACAAACATGCTACTATGAAAATGATCACTCTGTACAATGAAAATGAATGAAATCAAAACAAAAAAACAGTGAGATTCAATGAAGATAATATATTTTAGGTTCACATACCTGTGGGTGGACTGGTATGGCTCCTCAGCACCTCTTGAGTCTTTTCCTGGGACTCAGGGTGAAAAAACACAGGCCATGATCCTCTCCTGACACTCCAGAGGCAAGGGGAGAAAAGCAAATTCAAACCTTGGTTTGCATCCTATTTTCTAATTTGTGTGGGTTAAAACTAGTTACATGACTGAATCCAAGTCAAGAAGGCAGGAAGCACACACTGTATAAAAATCAGCCTATAGCAAAAAAGTGAATAGATTATATAAGTAGAGCTAGATGCTCAAAGGCACAGTTCTTTCTAGTACATTTCTGCTACATTGTGCTATTTTGACTTAGGGACTTTTGACATACACTTATTTTCATGGTTTAGCATGGGTATTTTAAATTGCCACATGGGGAAAAGAATAATTTTACCAAAAAAAATGTATAATTAAAAGCTCATCACAAACAGGTGTGCTGCCTTTTATAAAAAATGATAAATTAGTGCCAAATATTTCAGTAGATAAAAGAATATAGTTCAGCAATTAAATCTATCATAAAACAGTATTTACAAATTTTTAACATCTCTAGCAATTAGAGAAATGCAAATCAAAACTACACTGAGATTTCATCCCACTCCAGTCAGAATGGCAATTATCAAGAATACAAACAACAATAAATGTTGGCGAAGGATGTAGGGGGAAAAAAGTACATTCATACATTGCTAGTGGGACTGCAAATCTGGAAAGCAGTATGGAGATTCCTCAGAAAACTTGGAATGGAACCACCATTTGACCCAGCTATCCCACTCCTGGGTTTATGCCCAAAGGACTTAAAATCAGCATACTACAGTGATGCAGCCACATCCATGTTTATAGTAGCTCAATTCACAATAGCTAAACTATGGAATCAACCTAGGTGCCCTTCAACAGATGAATTGATAAAGAAACTCTATTATATATATACAACAGAATATTAAAGAAGAGTGAAATTATAGCATTTGCAGGTGAATGGATGGAACGGGAGAATATTGCACTAAGTGAAATAAGTCAGTCCAAATATCAGAGATTATTTTCTCTGATATCCAGATGCTAATTCACAATGGGGAAGTGGTGGCTAGGGAAGAATAGAGGCACTTCTGATTAGGCAGAGGGGAGTAAAGGGATGGGAGGGGGTATGGGAGCAGGAAGGATAGTAGAATGAATCAGACATAATTACCCTATGTGCATGTGACTACACAACCAGTGTGATTCTACATCATGTTCAACCAGATGAAAGAGAAGATATATTCCATTTATTTGTGATATGACAAAATGCGTTCTACTGTCATGTATAATTGACTAAAACAAATTTTAAAAAAGAACACTTCCAAGGACAATTAATAGAAAGAAATACAGTATTTCCTATTGAAAGTTGTCTACTGTTTGACTAAACATTAAAGGGCTTTGTTTTAAACAAACCCACAATGATAGTTAAATAACTAAGAATTTATACAGTTATGAAATATAAGCTTAGAGGAACAAGAAAATGTTTATACATGTTTCCTTTCTAAGTCCACATCTTCAGGTGATTGCATATTTTGAATTTCTTTTTGTTTTATCTGCCAAACAGTTACTAGGAAATTTGGGGGAATTAGGTGTTCTGCTATATTTAGCATTGTGTGGTTCTGCTGTGTTCTGTTCTCTGTGATGAGACTATATATATTTCCCATAAATACTGTTTCCTTTACATGGATGACAACTGGAGATGCAGAAACAAGTTTCAGTAGACCTTTGATAAACCTATAATGTGAGTAAGAAATAAAATCCTGTCATGTTAAGCAACTAATACTTAGCCTAACATAGCCAAACTATAGCACATTATGTCTTTAAACTTACTCATAGAGAAATTCATCCCCAAAGTGAGATGCTTCTGTAACAGATAACCCCAAACCTATAGCATTAGCTTTACTGCTGAACAGTGGATGACTCAGAAATTTGTTTGCAGTGGAAAGACAATGACCCTTGTTATGTAGTGGCAAACAAATAACCACCAGAAAAGACTATACTAAATGAGCTTGCAACTTTAAGTGAAGAAACTTGGGAGCATTAGTAAGGTATTACAAGAAAGATATCAACTTAGAAAAGAACTGGATGGCTTGTATGTGAGAGAAAAAGGAAATAAACAGAGCACAGAAATTTATGGGGTTGTCAGTGTTTAAGTATGCAATTTTTTTAATCTACAACTGATATAAGATTAAATCAAAAGAGAAACTTTAAGTGATCAATGCAAATTTAAAAAGAAGTTTCATGGGAAAGATAAAACCAAGCATTTAATGATAATCCAGTTTTGAAACTTATAAATCAATTAAGAGAAAAACAAAAATCCTTTTATTTAGATAAATGGCAAGGGAAAAATATACTAAGGGCATGACTCCCACATGAAAATCTGGTAGGTTTAAAATAACCAAAATTAATTTCCAAGAAAGAAGCATGTATCAAAAAGAATTATTAGTGTGGGTGTTGATACAAAGAAGTAAATAAAATTAAATATGCAAAAGCTATGTAAGCTTTTGAGAATTACATTCCAAGAGATCTTCCAGTGGGAACTCAGAAAGAATGACTGAGATATTAAATAACTCTTGGTTCTCACCTTGCTGTGGGCAGTATGCCCTCTGAGATTAAGTCAGGAAACCAGAACCACTCTAAAGATCACAAGAAATAAGAGATTTAATGTAAGATGTGGGTGGAGTTTAGAAAGGGTAGGTCTTAAAAGTAGAAGCTGACAAAATAGTCACTAATGACTTTTTCTTGAAACATGAGCATGGGAAGACAAGTTGGATCTTGCTAGAAAATAAAAGAAATCTGTGTATCTATTGCCAAAGAGGGACCTGAGGACCTGATAAGGTAGGACCTCAGGGAGAGCATTATACAAACCTTTGTGGATCTACAGCCAAACTCAGGTAGGCTTGAGGCAGCTATTGGTTTGCATGGTCAGCAAATCAAGATGAGCTAGAGCAGGAGGGTGAGAACCAGAGGCTCAGGAGATCCCTCCATGCAACATGTCTGACACCGAAACCTCCAAAGAATGATAACCTCTGCATCTCAGTCCCATGAAAGTTCATCTACTTGGCCAATTCCATCTCACAACCATACAGAAAAGGAGACTCTAAGAAATTCAGTTCCCAACCTTAGTCAGGAGCCCAGGCATCAAGTCAACAATAGACAATCCAGCATAGGAAGGAAGCAGGCTGAGAAACTACTCAATCCAAGAAGAACATTTTCATATGTGGCCAAAGTTGATAATGGAAAAGATAAGGAACGGCAGAAACAAGGACTAAAGGTCATAAAATGCAACAGACTGAAAATCTACTTATAAAGACACAGCCTACAGTGTCAACTTGAAACAGTGCCCACTTCAGTGTGAGAGGATCTTGCTTAATAAGATTTCAGAATTTCCATGGACCAGTAACTGCTCTGTGTGTCTCATTGTTCTCCTTTCCAAATAGAAGGGTCATTGTGGTTATCCTATCCCTTTTCTACCATCTAATCAGTGTTCAACTTGTCTCATATAATTTTTAATAGTTTCTCAGGCATTAGCAAACTATAGCCTGCAGGGTAAATCTGGCTGCTGCCCATTTTTTAAGGAAAAATTTTATTGAAAAGCAGCCACACGTAGCTTCTTTGTTTATATATTGTTTATGGCTATTATTAAATAACAAGGACAAAGTTGAGTAGTTCTGACCAAGGCTGTATGACTGACAAAGCTGAAAACATGTACTAATTACAGAAAAAGTTTGTGAAGTCATGAATAAGATCTGTATATTACAATGGGTAGCTGTCTCTTAAGTCTCTGTTAGGCTATTGGTTTCATAGATGACTTCATAGTTGTATATTGATCTGTCTCATTTCTCTTAACTATGGTATATTACCCCATTGTGTGGATGTAATATAGCATATGAACAGTCCCCAAATGATGGACATTTGAGTTCCTCCCTGTTTTTCACTGCAATGAATAGCCTTGTGCAAATATCTTCTTCTATGGTTCATTTAATAGGTTCCCCAAAGTGTGAATTCTGTGCCAACTAATAGGTATTGCCAACTTGCCCTCCACTTGACATTGCACATTTCTGTGCCCCCACCAGCAATGTATGAGAATATCTTACCCAGCCAGAGAGGAAGCTGTCAAGCTTTTGGATTTAGGCCAATCTCATAAACAATGAGGTCTCAGTGTAGTTTTAGATGGTTAAGCCCTTTACCAATGATGGTAAGCACCGTTCCAAATGGTCCAGAACTGGTTGTATTTCTTCATCTATTGTTTGTCTACTTAAATCTCTTGCCCATTTTTCTACAAGATCTACATATTGTTTTTCATCTCCATCTTAAAAGCTTTGAAATCTTTTTTTTCTTCCATTTTTCTTTCTCCCTCCCTCACCCCGCCCAGAAACTCAGGGACTTATGCATGCTAGGCAAGCACTCCAGCACTGAGCTACACCCACAGTCCAACACCTTTGAACTTTTGATATTAGAACTACTATCCTTTGATTTTGATATAAATTGCAAAAATTTTTTTGTCAATTTCACTTTGCTCATGGTGGATATTCTTTGTTTACTTGTTTTCGCCACACAGAAGTTTGTGGGGTTATTGTTAATTTTTTATGCTCTCAAACTATCAATATTTTCCCAAGTGCTTTTGTATTTTGAGTCCTAGTTAGGAATGTATCTTATGCTTAGGCTGTAAGGTATTCACCCATATTTCATTTTAGTTCTTTTATGGTGTGATTTAACTCTCTGACACGTTTGGAATTTGTCCTGTGCCTGGTAAGGACAATAAAACCAAATTCCTCCTTTTCTCTATTGCCATCCATTTATGCCAATAGCAGTTACTTAATAAGATCATGTCTTTCCTATCAAAAAAATAGTGCACCATATTCAAGTGGGGTTCATTCCAGGGATGCAAGGTTGGTTCAACATATGGAAATCAATTAACATAATCTATCACATCAATAGACTTAAAGATAAGAGTAGTATGATTTTATCAATTGATGCAGAGAAAGCATTTGACAAAATACAGCACCTTTTTATGTTAAAAACACTAGAAAAAGCCGGGTGTGGTGGCTCACGCTTGTAATCCCAGCACTTTGGGAGGCTGAGACAGGAGAATCGCAAGTTCAAAGCCAGCCTCAGCAATGGCAAGGCGCTAAGCAACTCAGTGAGACCCTGTCTCTACATAAAACACAAAATAGGGCTGGGGATGTGGTTCAGTGGTCAAGTGCCCCTGAGTTCAATCCCCAGTACCAAAAAAAAAAAAAAAAAACACTAGAAAAACTAGGGATAGTAGAAACATACCTCAACTTTGTAAAAGTTATCTATGCTAAACCCAAGGCCAAAATCATCCTAAATGGACAAAAATTGGAAGCTTTCCCTCTAAAAACAGGAACAAGAAAGTGATAAGCCCTCTGAAAGAGAAATTAGGAAAACTATCCCATTCACAATAGTCTCAAAAAAAAAATAAAATACTTGGGAATCAATTTAACAAAAGAGGCGAAAAACCTCTACAATGCAAACTACAAGACACTGAAGAAAGAAATTGAAGAAGACCTTAAAGATGGAATAATCTCCCATGCTCCTGGATAGGCAGAATCAATATTGTCAAAATGGCCATACTTCCCAAAGCAATATATAGATTCAATGCAATCCCATTTAAAATCCCAATGCCATTCCTTATAGAAATAGAAAAGGCAATTACGAAATTCATTTGGAAGAATAAGAGACCCAGAATAGCCAAAGCAATCCTTAGCAAGAAGAATGAAGCAGGAGGCATCAGAATACCAGACCTTAAATTATACTACGAAGCTATAGTAACAAAAACGGCATGGTACTGGCACCAAAATAGACATGTAGACCAATGGTATAGAACAGAAGACACAGAGATGAACCCACTTAAATAAGTTACTTTATACTAGACAAAGGTGCCAAACATGTACAATGGAGAAAAGATAGCCTCTTCAACAAATGGTGCTAGGAAAACTGGAAATCCATATGCAGCAAAATGAAACTAAACCTCTATTTCTCACCATGCACAAAATTCAACTCAAAGTGGATCAAGGACCTGGGGAATCCGATCAGAGACCCAACACCTAATAGAGGAAAAAATAGGCCCAAATCTTCATCATGTCGGATTAGGACCATACTTCCTTAACAAGACTCCTATAGCACAAGAAGTAAAATCAAGAATCAACAAATGGGATGGACTCAAACTAAAAAGCTTCTTCTCAGCAACAGAAACAATCCATGAAGTGAACAGAGAGCCAACATTCTGGGAACAAATCTTTGCCACACACACATTTGATAGAGCACTAATCTCCAGAATATATAAAGAACTCAAAAAACTTAACACCAAAAAAAAAAAACCACCCAATCAATAAATGGGCCAAAGAGCTGAACACAAACTTCACAGAAGAAGATATACAATTGATCAACAGACATGAAAAAATGTTCAGCATCTCTATCAATTAGAGAAATGCAAATCAAAACCACCCTGAGACTTCATCTCATGCCAGTCAGAATGGCAATTATCAAGAATACAAACAACAATAAGTGTTGGCGAGGTTGTGGGGGAAAAGGCACACTCATACATTGCTGGCGGAACTGCAAATTGGTACAACCAATCTGAAAAGCAGTACGGAGATTCCTTAGAAAACTTGGAATGGAACCACCATTTAACCCAGCTATCCCACTCCTTGGTCTATACCCAGAAGACTTAAAAACAGCATACTACAGTGATACAGCCACTTCAATGTTTATAGCAGCCCAATTCACAATAGCTGAACTGTGGAACCAACCAAGATGCTCTTCGATAGATGAATGGATAAAGAAACTGTGATATATATATATATATATATATATATATATATATATACACAATGGAATATTACACAGCACTTAAAGAGAATAAAATTATGGCATTTGCAGGTAAATGGATGGAGTTGGAGCATATCATGCTAAGTGAAGTAAGACAATCTCAGAAAACCAATGCTGAATGTTCTCTTTGATAAGTGGATCCTGATCCATAATGTGGGGGAGGACACGGGAAGAATGGAGGAACTTTGGTCACAGGAGTGGGAGGGGGGATGGGGCATGGGGACAGTAAAGATGGTAGAATATGATGGACATCATAGCCCTAACTTTATGTACAACCGCATGTATGTTGTGATTTTACATCACATACAACCAGAGAAATGAAAAGTTGTGCTCCGTGTGCAATGAATCAAAATGCACTCTCCTATCATGTAAACCTAAATAGAATAAATAAATAAATTTTTTAAAAATCATGTTTTCCCCCCTAAGATTATTTTATACTATACTTTATATGCATTTGTTCTACTTTTCCAGTCATGCTTTTATGCTATACTTTTTTAATTATAGAGGTTTTATAGTACATGATATGATTTAATATATTTTAGGATTAGTCTCCTTTTATTACTCTTTTCATTTAAGGTCCTCATGTCTATTATTGCTTTTTCCTTCCAAATCAACTTTATAGACAAATATTCTAGTGCCAGAAAAGAAAAAGTGGTGGAATTTCTCTTCAGATTGTAATAAATTAATTAATTAGCTTAGAAATAACTGATACCTTTAGGGTACCAAATTTTCTGGTCCAAAACATATTTCCCCCAGTTGTTTTGGTATACTGTAAGGTTTATTGCCAGTGCTGTATGGTTTTCTTTACAGAAGATTTGAACACTTCATGCTGCACTACGTCTAAAAGTGATGTGTGTGGATGTTAAATCATAAATTGAGTCTTTCATTTTCTTTGATTTCAATAGTTTTTGTTTACTTAATTGTTCAGTTTTATATGTTAATTTTAATTCTGCTTTATTGCTTGTGGTAGTTTTTACATAGATTATTTGGAGGTTTTAGTGATATACTGTCCAAAATTAGTTTAACTGAATACTTTTATTTATTGATTAAAATTTTAATTCTTAATTATTGATGATCAAATTAATCTGATTACCCAGAAGCAAAGAGGTCTGTTTTTGCCTTTCAAAAGCGATGTAAGATTCTGAGTTGGAAGATTGACTTTTTTCTTTCTTTTATTGTTAGTGTGCATACTTTGAGAAAATGTATGACCTCAAGTTTGCAGATACTTTCTGTTACATAATTGGACAAATTGCAAATAGAGATCAAGATTAGCTCTAGGTAGAATGGTTAAATAGTTAAAGTTTGAACTCTTCTATTATAATTAATAAGCCATTCTTAAATACTTACTTTGTGCAAGGATCACTCCTTACACTCTGGAATACCTAAAAATGAATCCACCCAATGTTGGATGTCCTTCTTATTTTTGTCCAACCTGGCTCGCATCTGATGCAGTAGAGGCTAAACCAGTGATTAAATACAAACCTTAAGCACTAAAATTATAATTTTACTATTTTATCTAGCATGTAAATATAGTTCCAAAAATAAACCAAAAAAATAAGCAAACCAAAATAAAGTGGAGCAAATGTGAAGGAAGCACTGATGACTAACCTCAGAATGTCGAAATGACCTTTCAGACCTTCAACAAAAATGATGCTGCTTCTTCTCTAGTCAGCAGTCTTTCAACCAGTCACGAGTGATCATAATGTCAAGGTCTAGAAAATAATCTAGCTTCATTGAACTTCTTTTTTCATATATTTTTTTAGTTGTAGATGGACACAATATCTTTATTTTATTTATTTTTTTGTGGTGCCAAGGATAGAACCCAGTGCCTAACGTATACGACACAAGCACTCTTCCACTGAGCCACAATCCCAGCCCATGAACTTCTTTTATGTTGTTTTTGTTTGTTTGTTTGTTTGGTGCTAGGAATTGAACCCAGGGGTGTTTTACCAGGCAGCTACGTCCCAACCCTTTTTATTTTTTATTTTGAGGCAGGATCTTGCTAAGTTGCTAGGGCTGACTTTGACCTTGCAATCCCCTGCTTGAGTCTCCCAAGTCACTGGGATTACAGACATGTGTCACTGTACCCGTCTAAGAAGGATTTTCTAAGTAGAGTCACAATAGTCATTTAATTCAGGGATTCCTTTAAATTTCCTCTTATAGGTCTTAAAAATAACTTTTCTTCTCTTTATTTGGCCTGGAGAATGAATAGCTGTTTAAAAGGTACAATAGTTCAAAGAATTCATGATCTGGATACACATAATTTGTGTCCTAACTAGCTATTTTCTCTTCCTTGATTTGAGTTGACCTATATATTCCTCTAGCAAAGGAAAAAAAATTAAAGAAAATTCTGAACTGGCTTTATTGAAACTGCACAGTACATTCATTGACAGTCCAGGTTTTAGAATTAGAATCCCCTGGATTTTTTTTTTAAGGTCAAAAAAACATTTTAAATAAATAGGGGAAGACTTGAAATTTTTAGGGCCCACAAAATTCGATTTTTTTTTAATGGAGGAAGGAGTCTGTGAAGGCAAAAGTGTCTAAGGCCCCGAATTGTTTTGTTTTGTTGCTGGGGATGGAACCCAGGGCCCAGTGCATGTTAGACCATTGCTTGCATATATGGTGCAATTCTACATCACATACAACCAGAGAAATGAAAAGTTGTACTCCAACTGTGTACAACGAGTCAAAATGCTCTCTGCTATCATGTATACCTAAGTAGAATAAATAAATAAAATTTAAAAAAGGAAGGAAGGAAGGAAGGAAGGAAGGAAGGAAG
>PVHX01020852.1:0-31008 GCA_004024805.1 Geosciurus inauris | reverse complement strand
TTTTTTTGGTACTGGAGATTGAACTCAGGGGCACTTGACCACTGAGCCACATCCCCAGCCCTATTTTGTGTTTTATGTAGAGACAGGGTCTCACTGAGTTGCTTAGCACCTCGCTGTTGCTGAGGCTGGCTTTGAACTCGCGATTCTCCTGTCTCAGCCTCCCTAAGTGCTGGGATTACAGGCTTGAGCCACCGCGCCCAGCTTTTTCCTCTCTCTTGATATTGAGTCTCTGCTTATAATTCATTTGTTCATTCACTCATTCAATCAGAGTCACTTAGAAAATATTTAGTACGTAGCTCTTATCGACTGAACATTGTGTGAGGCATCGGGGGTATAAAGGTGAACAAGACGTGATCCCTGTCCTGAGGCTAGTGAGGGAAACAGATGTGGAGACCATGGTAGACCCATTGCAATGCCAGGCTCTGAGGAAGGAGGTGCCCCTGCCCAGTAGAGTCAGTAAAGGCTGCACTTAGGAGTCATGGTCACATATTTCAGAGAGGCAGGAAAGCATTCTAAGGAACAGAACAGCAAATATGTGTTACTTAGAATTCATGGGTTCATTCTGTTGCAGATCACAAAGAACCTGACCCCAAGCAAAGATTAAAAGGAAAGTCATTGATTCCCTAACTCAAAAGCCCAGCTTCATCCTGGCTCCTGGCCTGGCCTCAAGCACATTCTAGCAATATCATCACCAGAGCCAGGTTCCCTGTCTCTCGGCTCTACTTGCTTTGGTGGGTTGATCTCATTCTCTGACTAACTTTTCTCTCATAGTCACCAAATGGCTGCCAGCACTCCAGGGGCCATGTCTTTCCAAACCCTGAACCACTAGAAAGAGCATGAGCAATTCGTCCCAGAACTTCTAGGAGATTCACTCTGATCAGACCCACTTAAGCACATTTCCTGTTCCCACCCCTGATTGGAAAGGTGATGCTCTAATCCTTGTTGGCCTGGCCACATGCTCCACACTGGGGGCTACAGATGGTGACCTCTGGAGCACTGAGACTGCAGAAAGTGTGAGGGGGTAGATCTCCAGTCAACACTGACAGACGAGAGAATGGATGCTAGAGAGCAAATTCCAGGCACCTAACCACAGTGCCACCAGAGAGCACATTCACAGACTCCCTTGGCTGGAAGATGTCATGGAAGAGGAGCCTGTAGAGGAGGTGCATTGGCAGTATTGTGTGAGAGCCCTGGAATTCCATGAGGAATTTAGACTCTATTGGAGACTGTGGTGAGACTTGTAATCAAGAGAATAAGAGTCAGGGTTTTCTTGTTGTTGTTGTTTTTCCCAACAAGATAACTCTCAGCAGCATTCAGCACAGTTGAACCACAGATTCCTTTCTTGGCTTGTAGAATGCCATCTTCTTTTCCTCTCATCCACTTGACTGCTCCTTCTCAGCTCTCTGCCAGTAACAATTGCACCAAAGTCATAGGACCAGGCCTCTTCTCTTCCAAGTGATTGGCCGCCATAGTTTTAGTCAATCACTTTCTGAGGCTTCCAGATGTGTATCTAACCTCCACTTATAATAGAGTTCCAAGTGCATTTTAATCCTGAAGTCTTCTCTTGGATGCCTCCCAGGTGATTCATGTCCAATGTGTTCCACATAAACATCAAGGAACAAGCATGTGGCTGCCCTGTTTAAGCCTTTAATGAGTACCCAAGCTTCTTAGAATCAGGTATAAAGCAGCATGCTATTCTACCATGCTTAGCAGGTGCTGGTGCCTGAGTTCCTCTTGGGTTTCTTCCCACTTGGCTCTCTCCTCACCACACACCACATTCATCTTCTTTCTGTTTATCTGACGTGCCAGCCTCTGTCCCATCCAGTGTTGTTTCTGTCCAACTGTGACCTCTGGAAGAGCTGGAAGCTCTTCCCAACTCCCACCCAGACACCTCTTGCTCCCTCCTCAAGTCTCAGCTTCCACATCCTTCCCCCAGAAGAGCCTTCTCTGAGACCTTTCCCAGGCCAGACCCCCCGCCGTGGGCATTGGCAGCCTCACCTCCCTGGAAATGTGCATCATACCTACAGCTCAATGTCCATCTTCCCAGACGGCTCTTAACTCCTATAAGGCCAGGAGCACATCTGTCCTGTCACCTCCAGAGTCCCAGAGCCCCAGAGCCCCAGAGCCTACTGCCATCCTTAGAATAGTCTAGATCCTCCCACAGTACTTTTTTAGTTCATCAACTGCTGCTTTCTGGGAATTTGTAGAAAGATATGGATGGCTTCGTAACCAGTTTAAGATTCTTTTCTGTCTGCTTTCTGGCACCTGCCAAATGGAAAGGCTCAAGGCATAAATGCCACCTAGAATAGACAAAAAAAAAAAGCCACCTGCCCCTCTTTCTGTGTGGACTATCAAAAAAAACATAAAAACACTGGCTAAAGGTCACTTCTATCTGCTCTATCAACACTAACCTTTCTTTTCCAATTAGAATTTTTCTAAGCCTACAGTCAGTAAAAGAAACAAAAGCATGGGGGGGGTGATATTTGTCTTCTGTTAGGCAGGTAAAGGGATGCCTAGGCATTCTGCATATACCTGCTAAAACACAGACAGCTGCCATGCATGCACGTGTGCACATCCATGCATGGGTGTATGGATGTATGTGGTTTTTTAGGCCATTCTGACTCATATAAAGCATCTTTTGAGAGTGCATTTTTTCCAAGTTGGTCCTCAAACCACATATAAGAACAGAGAAAGAAGTAAAATGGACAAGCATGCTCAGCAAGTAGTCAGAAGGGGGAGAAGCCTTAAAGACAAGCTGATCCACATGGGTTCACGTCCAGAACAGTACTCCACAGGCTGCAGTTGGATGACAGTGTGTCTCCCTCACACATACACTTGTGATGAGGACACTGGCATGAACAGTGAGGGCTGGCCACGCCTGTTGGCTGTGCTGTCACTACAGGACTGAGCCTCCATGGCATCTGTCTCTTCAGTGTGGCCGGGAAGCTTGGCAAGAACACGAGGCTTTATAGCACCTGTGTAAGAGAGGAGCACAAGGAAGTGCCTGGACTTGAACCAGGCTTTACCTTTAAGAGGCCCAACTGGAGGTCCAGCTTTGGCATCTCTACCTAGTCTCAGAGCCACAATGCCAAGATGGTGCTACAACTCAGAAAGGCGGGATCTGAGTAATCTCCACAGACCACATCAGTTCCTCCTCTCCAGATTCTAAGTAAACTAAATGTGAGGGCCTAAGGGAGCCAAGCCCTGTAATAGAGCAACATGCTGTCTCCTTGATTGTTCTGTGGTGAGCACCAGGTGCCTGTGTTGACTGAAAGAAGCGGCGGAAGGGCCGTGAGGAGGGTGGCAGGACCCTCACTCCCTGGTGCTTCAGTCAGTATCTTCATCATCCCTCGGTCTGTGGCTCCACAAGTGGAACTTTTTTAAGAGGTGATGTGTTCACGGGAGTTGAGATCCTGGGCTGTGGAGTCAGACACGGAAAGTTGGGATCCAAGCTCTGTCTTCCAAGCCATGTGACCCAGTGCCCGAGTTTACTCACCTGCAAGCTGTGGACAGTGTGGACGCCTAAGAGTTGTCAGGATTAGACAAGGTGTGTCTGTAAAGTGCAGCTGTCACCAGAATATGCTGAGCACTCCCAAACTGGTGGCTGTGTCTAGGTTCTCCATGGGGCCCATCCTCTCCTTCATTCTCTCGTTGTGAGAATCCTAAAGTATTGGAACTACAGAACTAAAGTACTGGACACCAGGATGAGAAACCCAGACTCCCCTTCCCTCTGACAAAATATAGAAAATCCCTTTCTTATACCAGGCTTTATTCTTCAGAGCCAAAGGCTGGCCACGGCCCTTGTGTGGCTGAGGAAGGTCGGCTCTGTGCTCCTCCAATGCTCCTCTCAACTCCTCCCTGTGGCCACATGTTGTTGCCCCAGTGTTGGGGCAGTTCCTTGCTTTGTCCATCAACCCAAAAAGAAAACAAATGTTTAGGGGGCGCATGGTTCTTTATTTTTCTTTCAAAAGAAGCATAGTTTTATTGAATCCCACAGGAGGCGGCACTGGGTATCTTTAAGCACAGCTGTCCCCAGGCATTGCGCTGTGCTGCGCAGAGGCGGGGCCTCTGAGTCAGACTAACTTCCAGCCTCTCCTCAGTGTATTTTGTTTCCATTTGGGGGGTTGGTTGTTGTTATTTTGTTTTGTTTTTTTTGCTTTTTAACAGTTCTAGGAATCAAACCCAGGGCCCCATGCATGCTAATCACACACTCCACCACTAGCCATACCCAGCCTCACCTGCCCCAGGTGACCTTAACGGGTGGCTGAGCCTCCTTGAGTCTCAGGAATGGCTTCTGGACTCAGTTTTGAAATATTTTCTTCTGAAATCAGTTTGAGCATGTGGGGAGGCTCCACAGGATCCAAGGGCCGCAGCCACCTCTCGAGGTACTAAGCTTCCAAAAGTCCCTTCCATAAATACCCCTCCTTTTCCCGCCAGCCCCGCACCTCTAACACCCTTTCAGCTTCTGCCCTCCAAGTTTTCTTCTTTTCACCTCCCAGAGAACAGTCTGGATTGGAGAGAACAGCAAGCGTGGGCCCAGAGGCTAGAGGAGAGGCAGCCCAGCGGGGCCAGAGGAGTCCCAGGGGGAGTCAGGACAGGGGCCACAGTGGCCTTGGGCAAAACTCGAAGCAGGTTTTTATGCCCCTTCAGCCCCCGTGTTTTGCCTAACCCTCTCCCTGCTTGCATCTCAGCCAGGATGATGGATTTCACAGCCCAAAGAATGGGCCAGTAGGAACAGGGACCACCCTATCCCCCATATTCACTTCCTTTGGCTGTTGTACCAATTTAAAAACAGGGCAGTTTAAAGTGGCACAGATTCATTCTCCTCCATTTTTGCAGGTCAGAAGTCGGTAACCAGTCTTACTGGTCTGAAGCCAGGGCATTCACAGGGCCACCCACTCTGCTCCCTCAGAAGCTCTAGGGAAAATCCCTCTTCTTGCCTCTCTGAGCTCCTAGAGCTGCATTCCTTGGCTCATAGCCCAAAGCCTGGAATCTTCTGATCTCACTGCCTCTCCTCCATCCTCTGGTGTGGTATCATCCTCTGCTTCCTTCTGTTAAGGACATCTGTTATTTTATCAATGGACAATCTCCATTTCTCTAGAGCCTTCATGTAGTCTCATCTATACAGTCCCTTCTGCCATACAAGGTAGCATTCACAGGTCCCAGGGACTGGAACGTGGACATCTTGACAACATCCATCATTCAATCTCCCAGACCCCTGACTCAGCCAACTTGAGTGCTCATGTATTCCAGTCCAACTCAGCTGTGAAACTGGGTTCACTTATAACTGGGTTTGCTTTATAACTCAGCTTTTTAACTATATCATAAGGAATCTTCTGGTTGTAAGCAGTAGTGAGCCTGACTCTAAGAAAAGCAGAATTTGTTGATTCATGTAAATGAGAAGTCTGAGTGTCAGCTTCAGGCACAGCTTGACCCAGAGCTGGGACAATGTCACCTGCACCTGGTGTCTCCTCCACCACCTCTTGGCTCTGCCCTCTGCCATGCTGACTCCATTCTCAGCCGGGTCCTGCACACATGGTTCAGGATGACTCAGCAGCTCCAGCTCTCCATATGCCATGCTAAGTCTAGGGAAGAGGTAGAGGCTCTTTCCTGGTGAATGGTTTGCTGTAGCTCATCGGCTCTGATGGACTCCTGTGTCTCTCAGCTGTGACCTGGGGAACTCAGTGTTAGCCCTAAGCCAGGCTGAAAGTTAGAGACAGGCTGGCCCTGGAGGGATATGGAAGGCACCTGACCAGAGAAATACAGGATGGATGCCAGGCAGCAAAGAATAAAGGTGCCCACCACAGTGACTGATAAGACCCTCATATCTCATACCTTGCTAGTCCTAAGCCAGAGAGATGGGCCTCTGATTATAAAATGGGTTCCACCTGCTTGGAAAGGTGTTTGAGGGGCAAGACCACCTTAACAGCATTCCAGATACTCGACAACCTGGTCTATCCCTCAGACACTGGAGAAGTGACCCGTGATGAGACTTCACTCCCAGCATAGCCCCGTCACCATGGAGCCCTGAGCACCGGCTGTGTAGGTGCCTTTCCATTTCCTGGCTCTGCAGTTTTGATCTTTGGTAGGAAAGGCAACATGCCTGCTTTTGAGGCCTTTAGGGCAAGACCACCAACACAGTACGAACGAGTTCACATCTTTATTGTGAGAAAAGGCTCTTCTAACTGCCTTCCAGAGCACAAAGAAAAATCTCTCAAGCAGGAAGTCTTTTCTGTAGACAGCTGCACGAGGCCAAATCCTCATTGCGGAGATATGGGGTGCAGTGAGAGGAAGGCTCTGCAATGGACCAGCAGCAATAACGATAACCAAGTGCTTATCATGAGCCAGGCACTGATCTCACTCTGGAGAGTGAGGGTGAGCATCCTCCTTTGAAATGAGGCCCCAATGCCTGAACCCACACAATGACTCCCACCCCATTTGTGCAAATGACTGCAAATGACTGACTGCAAAGCCCCCACCTTACCCACTGTCCTCTGACATGTCATAGCACATTTTTCTGTTTTATGACTATATGCCCATTTTTTTGCTTAAATGAACCTTCAGTGAATACTCTATCCAGACATTGTGCTTTGTGCTGTAGGGTTGACACAGAGGACAGAGACCCACCCTGGTCAATGGGAGTCGAGGAACCAGCAGAGATAAGCATGGCAACTACTCGTGAGGCACAAGGTGGGCAGATAAGCTCTTAGTCTGCACAGGCATTTCCAAAGATGGCTTTGTTTCATCTTCCCCAAGCCTTATACACAGGACTTATTTTTAAAACTACTATTATTATGATTTTATAAGTAGGGAAAGGGAGACACAGAAGTATCCAGAATAAGCTCAAAGGATATGAAGAAAAGAAGGAAGGAGGGAGGGAGAGAAGAAGAGAGAGTGTAAGTGGGAAGCAGTCTTTGTCCATGAAGAGTTTATGAACTAGATGGGAAAACAAGAGGCTCATAAAAACCCACTAGTTCATTCCACAATTTGAAAACACGCTGCCCTCTGTTTCTCCATATTTCAAATATTGCACAGTGGAGAAATCTGGAGGGAATGCTCACAGGGTCTCCTCAGGTGGAGTAGAAGTTCCTCAGTTGGCCCCAGCAGGATGAGGAGACACCTGCTGCCCCTAGGGAGGGTGGAGGCGGCGAGTGCCTGGTGGAGAAGGAGCCTCTGGATGAAGCTTCCCAGACATCCTGAGCCTCTGGCTCAGTCCGAGAGCCACAAGAAGTGGAGCCTCCTACATGGAGGCTGTGTCACTTTTAGCGACAACCACACCCCAACTGACTGTGATAGGCAGCTGGTTCCTGCTTCCGACAGCAACCGACAGGATTTCTGACTATACATGAATCAGAAACCTTGGGTGTCCGTTCAGCTCATGTACCACCTCTGGCCCCAGAGAGCACTCTGGCAACAGAGCAGGCTTCCTGCTCCCCTTGGCTGTCTTCTGGGCTGTGATGCCATCGCAGGAAGGCCAAGGGTTCTTGAGTTGCAGCCTTGGACTGGTACACTGTGGGGCTGTAGTTGTGCCTTGGGATCCTGCCCACAGCACCACTGCCCACTGCCGGTCCTTGGAGGCAGGTGGGAAGAGCTCCAGGGGAAGCCATCCAGCACCCACTCAGAAGGGCATGACTCTCTGACACCATCCTGTGTCCAACAGGTTTAGAAATTCAAGTTCAGCCCTATGCCTCAGGGGCTGAATTGTTTTTCCTTCTGGGTATCATTCCTACAGCTTACTTCCCTGCCACTAAGAGAAGTAACAATGCCTGACTGAGGGGAGGGGCTACACGTAAGACCTAAGAGCCGAGGGGTTATTTTGCTTCTTAAGAGCACCATCTATTTTATTAGGTTTGAAATGTATGTAGAATATAATTATAATCAAATATAATATTTATGTTACATACAATTTATTAAATAAAGTTAGCTATATAGTAAATGTCTTTAAATAAGTATAATTTATACACCACATATTATTTAACTTGGTGTGTTCAGACTCTACAGCAGAACCCTTCTTTGTGTAAATTGCCTAAGAGCGGAGATGCTGGGTGAAAGAGGGGGCAGAAGCTTCCTCCTTCCTCCTTTCTTCCTCCCCAGCAGTTCCTGGGCTGCCTGTAGAAACCCTAGAGGCTGGGGCTGAGTTGGCTAATCCTGAATTACTATTTAAGTTATATTAAGTCAATTTAAGCTTACAAAGCAGTGTTGAAAGAAATTCCTACACTAGCACACACTGTATTAGTCAGTGCCAGTGCAAGCTGCCATAACAAAATATCATGGACAGGGTGGCTTAAACAACAGGCATTGATTTTCTCATTTCTAGAAGCTGGAAGCCTAGGGTCTGGGTATCAGTATGGTTGGGTTCTGGCAAGGGCTATCTTTATGGCTTGTAAACGGTTGTTTCTCACCTTGTGTTCACATAGCAGAGAAAGAGATAGCACACTGTTCTCTTTTCTTATAAGGGCATTTATCCCATCATAAGGACCCCACCCTCATGACTTCATCTAAACCTGATTATCTCCCAGTGGCCCACCTCTGAAGACCATGGTGCTGGGGATTAGGGCTTCAACATATGAATGGAGGGCTGGTGCACATACTAAATAAAAAATTGTGTCAGGAACTCCTTCCCTGATTCTCAATGCCCAGGAAAAATCTTGTCATTGTTCCATCCACCATACTTCTGGGCACTGACAGTCCTGGGCTCCTGAAAACACAAACAAGACACATGGTAAACTCTTAGTGCAAGTCAGTTGTGTTAGTTTTCTGCAATATCAAATTGCCACTGGCTCAAAGCAGTACAAGCTTATCATCTTACAGTTCCCAAGATCCGAAACCCAGAATGAGGTTCACTGGGCCAAGATCAGGGTGTGGGCAGGGTTGCCTTCCTTTCTGAAGACTTGAGAGAATCCATTTCTTACTGGCATCTAGGGGCTATCAACATTCCTCATCCTCAGAACCAGCAGCATAACGTCTCTCTGACGCTGCTTCTATCATGTCTTTCTCCCACTCTCTTCTTCTGCCCGCCTTTGCCACCTTAAAGGACTCTTTGACTGCATTGGGCCTACCTGAATAGTCCAGGACAATGTCCCCACCTGAATTCTCTTAACTTAATCACATCTGCCAAAAACTCCGCCACGTAAGTTAACATATTCACAGGTTCTGGGCCTTAGAACATGGCCATCTTTGGGAGTGCCATTTTCTGCCCACCATGGTTATTAATGCAGGATATTGGAGTTGTTGGAAACACAGACACCAGAACCTGTGTGCTTTTCATGGAGTTGTGAAATTAAATGCTCATTACATAATAAATATTCAAAAATGGTAGTAAAGCTTGTGGTGGTGGTGGTGGAGGCAATGTAAGTATTTCTCCAGTTCATCTTGTGTATTCTCATCCCTACTCACCATCAAAGGCTCTGAAAGAACATGTATGAATAAAACATGTCCTGTGAGCTGAGAAATAGGCAGACTGCATGGCCCAGGTACTTCCCTGAACTTGGAAAGTGAGGACCCCACACAGAGGTGGCCCTCCCTTCTAGAATTTCATGTGGGTAACCAAGTGTTTACCAGAGAATCACTGTAGAACCTCACTTTTAATCCCTTCATTTTGAACTTCCAAACACTGGAAGAAAACCATACTGGCCTCGTTAAGAATCAAGTTAGCCTAAGCAAGAACAAGCAAGCTGGAATATCCCTTGAGCTCACTTCAGGTGTTTTGAAGGAGAAATCAACAAGTAATGATCCTGAAGTTGGGTTGAATGTACAAGTCTCTGGACCATGAAGGACCTTGTTAACTTAAGAAAATTGTTGTGGTCTATAGCCAGCTGGGAGGTATTGTAGAGGAGGAATGGATGGGACTTCCTGAGGGGCTGGAGGTGGGTTAGGAAAGGGTGCATCAAGGTTGGTGTCTGGACTTTTGGTGGAAGGAACAAAGTAGGTGATGGATGAGGAGAGGACAGTCTAGGATTGGTGGGAGATGGAGAACAAAGGTCTGTGACTGGAAAAGATCATGCTAAAGCTCCACAAATAGCTGGCACTCCCCCTCCTCACAGAGTAAGAATCAATGTAGAAAATAGAAACTTGGGCTCCTTCGGCATGAGGCATGGTGTGTAGGAAGGTGCCGTGTGACACCAGATTAACAATAGAAATCATTCCCAGCAAACAGGACATCAGGGATGCATTTGATTATTTTTTACATAGATTTTCAAGTCTCTATCCCACAACTTAGCTCCTCATGACACAGTATAGCCCCATGGCCCTGAGCCCCAGCTTAGCTCCTCGTGACACAGTATAGTCCTGTGGCCCTGAGCCCCAGCTGTCCATCTAAGTACTTCTGAAAGGCACAGAAAGTGGCAACAGTGAGGATGAGAATCTGAGTCTTGCTTAGTCCAGTGATGACATGGGAGAAGTCGAGTGGCTGTGTGGTCCTGGCTTCCTCAGTCTTGGTCCTTTTCACTTTGCAGAGGAGGAGTTAGGGGTGTCAGGATAATGTGCTTTCTCATGTTAACATTCTGTGATTCTAAGAAGAGGATTAAGAATGGAACTTCTATTTAAAGGGTAGGCAAAATTAGAGGACTTAGCCAAGGAGGCCAAGAAAAAGACATGGTAAGGGAATCAGAAGAAAGCAGCCACATAATTGAGAAGAAAGAATTTTTCAAGAGAGGGAACATCATTTCCAGTAATATGATGGACCAAAATACAAAAAAAAAAAAATTTTTTTTTTTTCACTTTTTAAGCCATGGATGAGCTGACAAGGTTTCTCACAGAAAAGTTCCTAGGCATCTGAGTGTTTAGATTCATTTTCTTGGGCTGCCATGACAAGATATCATAGATTCGATGGCTTAAACCACAGAAATTTGCTTTCTCACAGCCCAGGAAGAAGCCCAAGATCAAGGTGGGGCAGGGCTGGCACTTTCCGAGGGCTAGTAGGAAAGGATCTGTTCCCAGCCCATCTCTTGGCTGTAGATATGCATCTTCTCCCTGGGTCCACACATACTGGATTAGGGTCCACTCTGATAGCCTCGTAACTTAATCACCTTTAAATGGACTACCTCCAAATATAATTGTATTCTAAGTTACTGAGGGTTAGAACTGAAGCTATCATATTATGATTATCTACATAGAAAACCCCAAATAATCTACAAATTATTAGAACTAGCAAAACAATTTAGTAAGGATAGTTTGATATTAAGTTTTAAAAAAATCACGGTTGGGGATTTAGCACAGTAACAGAGCACCTGCCTAGCATGTGCAAGGCCCTGGATTTGATCTTCAGCACGAAAAAATTAAACAGAGTTGTAAAAATCTATTGCATTTCTGTATAGCAAAAAAATAGAATGCAATATAAAAGAGTACTTAGGAATACACCTGACCCCAAAACAAAACATTCACATGTAAAATAATTTCATTAAGCCACTAAAAAACACCTTAATAAATAGTGAGGCATACTTTCTTTTCACTGATTTAAAAGACTCAATTTAGTAAAAATGTCATTTCTTCCCAAAATGATTTATAGCTGCAAAGTAATTTCATTCAAAATCCTGACAGGTTGATCCTGAAATTTATTTGAAAGAAGAAAGGGATGAGACAAGCCAAAACTCCTCCAGAATCTAAAACTATGATGTTAAAAGTGCATTTGTGCACAAGTAGGCAGACAAAAGAAGGGGACAGAACCGAGAACCCAAAAATGGACCCATCATGTATGGAAATGTGACAGAAATTGAAATTATTGAAGGAAGGAGATAGGATGGCCTATTCAGTAAGTGATCCAGGAATAGTTAGTATTCTATTCAGAAAAGGCCCAAATAGATCCCTAAAGTTGGACTATACAAAAAAATTAATTCCATATGGGTTATTGATACAAATGTGAAAGTCCATTTTTTTTAATGGAGGATAATGCATTGATGATTTCTGAGGAAGGAAGAATCTCTTAAGACACAGAAAGCACAAAACCACAGTGAAACTATTCATAACTTCTGCATTAAATTTGATTGCTTTTATTCATCAAACGATATCAGAAAGAGGGTGAAAAGGCGGGTCACAAACTGAGAGAAATTTTTAGCATACACATTATCTTCAAATGATTAGTGTGCATAGTATATAAAGAGTGCCTTTGAAAGAAAAGACATAATTGAATTTAAAAATGAGAGAACATGATGCGCAGTTATTCCACAGAAGAGGAAATATGAGGGACCAATAAAGAATAAAGAGATGTTCTGCCTCATTAGTAATCTTGGAAATGGAAATTAAAACAACCACCAGACACAATTACATACCCACCAGATTGGATAAAATCAGATGATGGCACCAAGTGCTGTTGGGGACAGGAGGAATAGCAGCTCTTACACTGCTGATGGGATTTGAGGCTCTGGAAAGCAACTAGAAAGCTTATGGGGACACTCCCCTGGCCCTGCCCTGCCTCCCGGCCTTTCTGGATTCTGCTGCCCTCTGCTTAGGACCCACTTGGTCATACACCCCCCAGGTCCTGCTCAGCAGTGCTTTCTGGATTGACCCTTCCTTCCGGCTCTCCTACCCTTGTCCTGCCCAGGATCTTCCCTGCGGGATTCCTCCCACACTGGGCTAAACAGCTTTCTTCCCTCTGGCCTCCCCTGGCTGCAGCCCAGGCCAGAGATGGCTTCTTAAGGCTGGGCTTTCATCAGCTCATTTCTTTCCCTCTGACTCAAGAGGAAGATGAGCCCTTCACTTTTTGTAAAATGCATGAATGTTTTGACAGAAAATAGCATCTTACTGCTTTTCAAGGCCAAACTTCCTGTCTGCTTCTCTCTATCAGTATCTCCTCTGGCTCCTGATAGGGTTGTGCTGTCTGTCCCCACACCTTCAGCACAAAGGCACTGAGTCTGAGAGAGCCCTCTCTCAGTCCTTTTGCTGTGTTAATTACCAGTCCTGTAGCAGGCAACTCTAAGAAAATGGAATACACGTCTCATCTCTACTAACTCCCCAACCCAATTTCAGCGGACTTTTGACTCCTGACTTAACTGGAACTGCTTCTCCTCAAGGTCAGTAATGATTTCATTAACCTGGGAGGCCCTTTCTTACTCCACATGTTCCTTGACCTCACTCCCATTGTAGTGAGAAATCACACGATATATCCAAAAGTTCACGTAACATGTGTACTTAGTTTAATAATAAAATGAATGTTGATTTCTCACCACCCTTGTTACAAATATGCAGTTGTTAGTAAGTGTAAGTCTCCTGTGAGACCAGTAGGCTGTCTGACAATCCTTCTTGGTGTCCCCAGAGCCTTCTCAGGGCCCTGCAGGCCTCCTATAGCCCAACCACCAAGAATCTCCTCTCTTACTGTGATGGATTAGCTAGTTTGTCTGACCAGGAGATCAGATTAGCCTCGGAGGCTGAGAGAGCTGTAACCACCTCTCAAATCAGAGCTTCTGATTTGAATGCCCTGCCTTCATGGTCCACCTGCAAGTGACTCAAGGCAAAGTAGAGGGAGACCTACAGAGTGGGTAGGACATTAGCCCCTTTATATTGAACTTGAAAATATCCTCATGTTGTGGTCTATGTGGTCCAATTCTACTTGCAATTCAGTTTAGTCCAATTTCCTGAGATACTAGATCAGTTACCCTATAGATGAATGAGTGGGGTTGTTTTTTCACTTTAATTTTGAGTTTCTAAAAGTTTTCTTTCTGCTTTTATATTATTATAGAAGAAATCTAGTCACTTTATTACAGATTATTTCTTTTAAGGCATTTTCCCACTGTCTTTAACATCAGTGGAGGACATAAGCCATTTAGAGACTCACCAGGAGCTAAACCAGCTTCTGAGGAAAGCAGTGGAAAGCATCAGTGCCCAATGGAACCTTTGAGTCAGGGTGGTCTGCTTGGTTCACTTAGTGATGTGATTCATAAAGAATCTGTTCCATTTATCTACAAGTTCACATTAATTAAAATTCCCCCAAAGCGAACGACATCTATAGGAGGCCAGACATTAAAAGAAATTGACTTTTTAAACCATCCTGTTTTGAAAGTATTTCTCAAGAGCTTTGAAGCTGATCAGATTAGAAGGGCGATTTCACAGCCTACCTGCTTGGTGGCCTTTCCAAGAGCGTGTAGCAGTGGGGACACCTTCTGGAGCTTTGTAGAAGTGGCCGTTTCACACAGAACTCCCACCCGAGAGCCTCAAGGTAGTTTCTGGCCACAGTCCTCTGCCACTCGCCTCACAGCCGCCTCTCCTGGGACATCCCTTCAAGGCAAGGGCAGCAGTGTCTTGTCACAGCCAGACGGCAGTGGGGATGGGTCTCTCTTCAAGGAGAGGGATGAGGCATCACGTGTCCCTGGTGCTGTGGGTCCAGTGGAGTCTCCGGTGCGGTTGCTAGGAGTGTGAGCTTCCGTTCAGTCTAACTTTGCCTAGCCACTGATTTGCTCCCTGAGCCCCAGTTTTTGTCACTGCAGATGTGGATTGTTAAGCTGATAATGTGCTTATGAAGTGCCTAGTAGTACCCAGTGGGGAGTGAGTGACAAATTAGGCTGGCTGCAGGCATTTAATGAGCACTCCTCTTGGCACACTTGCTTACCACCATTTCCCTGTGGCCTTCTCACTACCTTCTTCTAGCCACGGGTTCTCAGCCTTGAGGGCACCTTCGAATCATGTCAGATTTTTTTTTTTAATTATTTTTAGTTGTTGATGGATCTTTATTTTATTCATTTATTATTTATTATGTATATGTGGTGCTGAGGATCGAACCCAGTGCCTCACGCATGCTAGGCAAGCGCTCTACCCCTGAGCTACAGCCCCATCCCCTCATGTCAGATTTTTAACAGATGGATGCCGAGTAAATCAGGATCTCTGTGGTTGAGTCTCAGGCACCCGTCTTGAGGCTCCAGTGGTGATCCCAGTGGACAACCAACAGCAAGGACCACTGTTCTAGAAGCTTCAATTGCAACTTCTTCTGAGAACCTTCAAAAATAAGGTGTTTCATCCCCTACGGTCTGAGGAACTTGAATTTCAGCTACCCGGTTTTCTTTCACCAACTTCACCTTAGCACAGGTGGCCAACTGGAAGCATTATGGAGCATAATGATGTCAGAGGGCTATGGCAGGCTGCTTTCCATACAGCCCCATGTCTGTATTTGGCTTTCTTTTCTCATGTGGTAGAGCTAAAATGGACATGCTGCTAGGGAAGGAACCACCAGCCCCAC
Source organism: Geosciurus inauris (assembly GCA_004024805.1). Lineage (NCBI taxonomy): Eukaryota > Metazoa > Chordata > Mammalia > Rodentia > Sciuridae > Geosciurus > Geosciurus inauris. The sequence continues at coordinate 15,845 of PVHX01020852.1, read as the reverse complement.
CTGTTCCTGTCTGTCATTTGCTTCCCAATGTGAGAGAACCAACAGGTATAAGATCATACATCCAGGCAATGGACGTAGAAGCATGGGAGAGACCTTGTGTTTGTGCTCAGGGGGCTCAGGAATTTGCCCACTTTTAATGCAGTTCTGAAGATGATTATAATCTGCACCCTTTAGAAACAGAAACTAGGGGCCTACATAATCTGGAGCAGATTTGTAATGTGTAGGTTCAGAAGGAAAGAGGGAAGAAGGGAGGGAAGACAGAAGCAAGGAAGGGATGAAAGGAAGGTACAAGGAGGAAGAGGAAGGAAGGAAGGAAAGGAGGAAGGGAAAAGGGAGGAGGAATTAATAAAATGAGAGAAGCAAACGCTCAAGCTGAGAGTAAGATCAGGCATGTAAAATTCACCTCCTGGCACCAGATTATCAAGTTTCTATTTGCGTCATATTTTCTAATGCCTCATTGGCCAGAGAAGTTAAGCCAAGCCTAGACTGAATGTTGGAATAAAATAGATTCTACCTGTTGATGGGAGGAGAGAGAAAGTTGTATTGCAAAGGGTTGTTCTCATAGGAATTGGAGAGATTATTGGGGCCATTTTAATACCATCCAATGTAACATTTGGACAAAACAAGATCTTTAGAACACTTTTTCATAGAGGAAGATAACTTCAGTACTTTTAACCAGAAGTATTCATTCAGCAAATATTGAGCATCTACTTGAAGCTTGGTACAGTAATAACAGGTGCTGAGGACAGTGGTGAATAAGCAAACACGGCTCCTGCCCCTGCTGGTGAGTGAATTATAATATAGGATCTGTGGAGGTGTGGACCCTTAGCCTGGCCTCAGAGGTCAGGAGAGATGTCCCAGTGAAAGTAACAACTAAGCTAAGGCATAAAGCTTAAGTAGACATTAACAGGACAAAGAAGATGGAAAGAAGATTTTAGAAGGACATATTCCAAGGCCTATAGATGAGAAGGGGCCTTCTTGGGACCTAGAGAAGCTTAGTGTAGACTTGGGTGGACAAGAAGCCAAGAAAGTCTCCCTGTGACACTGGGGGAAGAGTGGGAAGCTTGACCGTGAAGGGCTTTGTAAGCCTTGCCAAGGAGTTTGGGCTTTGTCCTTAGGGAAAGGGGGTGTCTTCTAAAAATTATCAAGTGGAGGAGTGAAATGATCAGAAAGTTCACTGGGGCTGCAAAATGGAACATGGATTAAAAGGGGAAAACTCGAGAATGACCCAAACTCTGAGTCATGCTGTGAACAGTAATGGAAAACAAGATCCAGGAAGATGTTTTCTTTTTCTTCTGTTCTGTGTGTTTCCTTTTTTAGACTGTGTTACCCCAGCTGGTCTCGAACTCATGATCCTCTAGCCTCAGCCTCCCAGGTAGCTAGAATTACAGGTGTGCACCACCATGCCCAGCTGGGATGTTTCCCATTTCTGTGTCATTTATACAAAAACAAATCCAGGAAGGCCACACAGAAAACTACATTCTAAATCCAAACAAAGAACATGTAGAGAAGAATGGCACACGCCAAAACTTTTTAGGACACAAGATGGCGGGACCAGAGCCCCGGGCTGAGGGTCCGGTACTCCACAGCCTGAGACTCTGTTCCCATACCACTCCCCCAGCCTGTCCGTGAGCAAGGCTGCATGGCTTGCTAGAAAGAAAGAATGGACATAGAGAATAGAGGAGGAGTGGGGGCCACCACAATCAGAACCCCCAAGCCACCTGAGTTCCCTACACTTGCTGTGTGTGCTTGCCAACCTCCTCTGCCCAGTGCCAGGAAGAAGAGGTGTGCGAGAACAGTTATCCTCAGGTGGCAGCAGAGGGAACAGCACTGCCTCTGTCCTCCTGATCACTGTCCACTACTCATCATTCCCCACTGCTTCCATATGCTTGATCCTCATCATCATTGTCACTATCATCGTCACCTGCTTCCATTTGGCACCCACATGCCCCCTGACCCTACAACAAACTCCTACCCTGTCCCTGGGGAATTCAGGCTCTCTCCTTTGCCTTCACAGATGCTCTTCCCTTGGCCTGCACGTTGTTTCCACTCTTTCCCTGGAAAGTACTCTATCTCCCTTCGTGAACTTCCCCTCCCCTTGTTTGAATTCCAAAAATGGCCACAATCCCTACCAGCCCCCCCCACAAGAACAGCTCACCTTCATTTGACATTGGCTGTGACTCAGGCACCATGCCAAGTTTCTTTACATGAACTAAGCCTTGCAACAAGCAGATGAGGAAGGATGCTCCACAAGCATGGTACCCAGGTCACATAGGGTACAAGTGGGGAGGCCAGAAGTCAAACCCAGGCCCCATGAGCCCTCGCCTTGCTCTGACCCACCACGTATTCTGCACCTCTCACTGCCAGAGCACTTGAACCCTGAATTCTACCCACTCCTACATCTCTGCTTAGACCTGCTGCCTTCTGAGTCCCTCATCTTGGGAGTCAGACACTGCTATAATGGATTCCCTCAAGGCTGGTCCCGAGTTGGTGGCCCTCAAGGTAACTTGTCAAGGGAGGGCTGTCAGGAGAAACTGCAGGAGAGTGAGGGAAGCAAGAGAGGCAGGAAGCTGGAGGAGATGTGATTTCCTAACAAGTCTAACCTCTGCCTCATCCTGTGGGGAGCTCTGAAGAGTGGACTGCTAGGGCTGAGGTGGTGGCTCTGTGGTAGCGCGCTTGGCCTCGCATGTGTGAGGTACTGAGTTCGATTCTCAGCACCACATATAAATAAATAAAATAAAGGTCCATTGACAACTAAAAAAAAAATTTAAAAAAAAGAATGGATTGCCTCACAGTTTGTCCACTCAGACAAGGAGGCTGGACTCTTGAGAGCACCACCCTCACCTACTAGTCCTTTGCTCACATGTCAGGCCCTAACGAGAGGGAAGATGCAACCTGCCAGGCAGCTCAGGGTGGGTGAAGCAGCTCCCATCAGGACAGAATGATGCTCCAGATAAAGGTGCAGCCAACACCCACAGTACCCAGGTGAGGGTGCCTCCTCCCAGTGAAGATGATCTAGACAGTGCACCAACAGCATCTGCCGCAGTTATTAATTTGAAAAATGGGGATGTAGGCCTTCTATATTAAGCCAAACAAAGCACATCTGCAAGCTGTTTTTATACAGACAGTGACCATTTTCGCCCTTGGTAGGGGGCCCTCACAGTATACAATCTAACGAATCAGGGAATCAGTGTGTCCCCTACAAGGCTGCCCATCCCCTGCCACCATTTTTTCCCACAACCAGGACCACTCTGTACGGACTTCAGTGGATGTCCCACATACACCTTCCCTTTGCAAACTTCACGTGACATCGACCCAGAATATTAACTGAAACACAAGCTTGTTCTTTGGTGTTTTATTTTGGCACAATATTGCTTGCAGTGAAGGGAGAACAAGAAATAAGTGTGGTAGTTGTTTTTGTTTTTTTGTTTTTGTGGTTTGCAGCACAAAAGATTGCATTGATTCTTACCCAAGAGCTCCAAATAAAACATGAAGAGCGAAACCGCTGAGCCCAAGCCAGTCTTGCTGATCAGCATATGTTTGACATTCACGCGATTCTGTTGCAGCCAAAGCGATAAAGGAAAGGTGTTCCTTTCCTGTTTCTTTCCTGGCTCCTCCACTGATTCTGATATGCGTGGCTCTGGAATTGGAGCAATATTGATTTTCCTTGTTTGCTACACTCTCTCTTTTAAAAATAACTGAATCTGCCACTGTTTGGGTCAGCATAGTGGAACCTAATCATCTATATCTTAGGGTAAAATGAAATCCCATCCAAAAAAAAAAAAAAAAAAAAAAACCCTACCAATGTTTTGTTTCAATTTTTTGGAGCAAGTTTTCTGATTTTAATAAGTTAAAGCTTTCGTTCTGCTAAAGGTTTCACTGTCTCCTGTGGCTCAGCCTACCAGCAAGAAGGGCTATGTTAGCTCTCTGTTTCCAAAGAGACCTCTCACTTCCCACTTGTCCGGGTATCATTGTCAAGTGAAGTGTTGTTTTTCCTCAGGTATGCTCTGTACTTTTTCCTTTACAGGTATTCTCACACATTCTCTTTTCATTGAGCTCAACATCCCAGGGGGTGCAAATGTTGGATGAAAAAGTGCTATTATGTGCACAGCAATCTGGCAGGGGTCCCCCCCAGGCACCTCTGCTGACCTGGCCTGGGGTGATTTAATAAATGTTCAGAATTGTCCTTGCTGATTTTCACTGTCCCTAGCTGGTAAGGCTACAGTGCTAACCTCACATTAATTATCAGCTGCATCCTGAGCTGTCATGTTGCCGTTCCCACCTACGGTGGCTCTTCAATCTGGCTATCCATTAGGAGAACCTGGGGAGACTCAAACATCTAACTCTTGGGCCCCACCTGAGACCTATCAAATCAGAACAGAATCTACCCAAGGATGAGGCACAAGCACATCGTAACAAGTTTCCCAGGAGATTTCCAGCACCAAGACAACATGGGTCCTCTGCCCAGATGAGTAGTTTCAGTAAAGTCGAAACTAGAGACATCTGGTCTGGATCAAGCCAAATGGAAGCTCATGAAAGAAGATGAAAAGAGCTTCCCGACACTTCTCCAAGGCCATCCCAGATGAAGGTGTGGGTGCACAATAGCCAAATGACCCTACATGCTGTTCAACTGCTCTCAACCACCCACCTGCCCTTCCATAAAACATCTGTTGAGCTCATGCACTGTGTACCAGAACATGTGCTATGAGTCTTTAAAGAGGAAACACACCATTGGGAGGCTGAGTGTGGAGAATTGCGAGTTCAAAGCCAGCCTCAGCAACAGCAAGGTGCCAAGCGACTCAATGAGACCCCGTCTCTACGTAAAACACAAAATAGGGCTGGGGATGTGGCTCAGTGGTGGAGTGTCCTGAGTTCAATCCCCAGTACCAAAAAAGAAAAAAAGGAAATACACCAGATCCCGCCTTTCAAGAGCTCATAGTTCTGTAGAGTAAGAAGCCCAGCCATGGATGGTGCTAGCCCCATGTTTTCCCAATAGGAGCGTAAACTGATCTTCCTTCTTAAACAGAGCAAGCAAGGCTCAGTTTAGAGCCTTCACCAGGCAAGAAAATAGCATGAAATTTTTTTCCCATTGATTTTTCAATGGGAGGTTATACTAGGGTTTCATTTATAGTAATTATATAAAATTTTCCTTTAAAATAAGCCTACTTTAAAAATAAAATAAGTAAAATTAAACCTATTAATTAACACCATAGTGTTCTATCACTATACAGTCATTGGATGGCTAAAATTAAGAAGACTGAATACCAAGTATGGATGAGGATGTGGACCAAGCAGAACTCTCAGACACTATGGATGGTAGTATAAAATGGTATACACTTTGAAAACCATTTGGCAGTTTCCTGTAATGTTAAATATACATATATCATACAATCCAGCAGTTCTCTCCTTAAGAGTTTACCCAGAAGAAAGGGTTTCCATTATACAGCTTTCCATTATACAACAAATACATGAGTTTTTTTTAAGAAAAGGTTTATTTGACTCACTTTAGAGATTTAGTCCAGGATCCATTGTCCCCTTTTCTTTCAGGAGGGCCTGTGGTGAGACAGCACATGGCAGGGGTGTATGGGGAAAACCAATCATCTCTAACAAGATGTAGAAGGATCATACCACAACATAATAAAGGCTATATATAACAAACTTACAGCCAATATCATACTGAATGAGAAAAACCTGAAAGCATTTCCCCTAAAATCAGGAACAAGACAAGAATGTCCATTCTAACCACTTTTATTCAATCTAGACTTCAAAATTTTAGCCACAGCAATCAGACAAGAAAAATAAAAGTGATACAAACAGGGAAAGAAGAAGTTATATTATCTATTTACAGATGATATGATTCTATACTTAGAAGACCCTAAAGACTTCACAAGAAGAGTGGAGAGAACTGATAAACAAATTTAGCAAAGTAGCAATATACAAAATCAACATACAAAAATCAGTATTTTTTCTACACATCAGTAATGAATTTGCTGATAAGAAATCAGGAAAACAATCTCATTCACAATAGCCTCAAAAAAAAAAAAAAAAGACCCAGGAATAATCCTCGCTAAGGAAGTAAAAGATTGTACAGTAAAAAACATAGAATACCAACAAAAGAAATTGAAGACACTAGATGGAAAGACCTTCCATATTCATGGATTGGGAGAACTACACTGTTAAAATGGCCATGCTACCAAACATGATCTACAGATTCAGTGCAATTTCCATCAAAATACCAATGTCCATTTTTCACCGAGCTAGAAACAATTCTAAAATTTTATTTGGAACCACAAAAGACCCCAAATAGCTAAAAGAGCAATGAAGAGCCAAAAGAGCGATGCTGGAGGCATTCCAATACCTAATTTCAAAATATACTGTGGAACCATAGTAACAAAAATAGCGTGGTATTGACATAAAAACAGACACATAGACCAAAGGAATAGAATAGAAGACCCAGAAATAAATCCATGCATTTACAGCCATCTGATTCCTGACAAAGGTGCCAAAAACATACATTGGAGAAAAGACAGCCTCTTCAACAAATGGTGCTGGAAAAACTGAACATCTGCCTGTAGAAGATTGAAACTACGTCCCTATCTCTCACCCTGCATAAAAATCAACTAAAATGGATCAACTGCCTTAATATAAGACCTGAAACTTTGAAACTATTAGAGGAAAACATAGGGATAACACTTCAAGATACAGACACAGACAACAATTTCCCAAATAGAATTAACAGTAGCTCAGGAAATAAAAGCAAGAACTGACAAATGGGATTACATCCAATTAAAAAGTTTCTGCAGCAGAAATAAAACAATTAGAGTGAAAAGACAATCTACAGAATGTGAGGGAGAAAATCTTTGCTAATAATTCATCTGGCTGAAGATTAAATTCCAGAATATATAAAGAACTAAAAAAAAAACTTAATATCCACAGAGGGAGTAATCCAATCAAAAATGGACAAGTGATCTGAATATCCACTTCTCAAAAGAAGAAGTACAAATGGTTAATAAGCATATGAACAAGTGCATGACATTTTTAGCCATGGGGAAATGCAAATTAAAACTACCTTGAGATTCTTCCTCACCCCAGTCAAAAAGGCTGCTATAAAATAAATAAATAAAAGATAAATGCTGGTGAGGATGTGGAGAAAAAGGAACCCTTATAGACTGTTAATAGGAATGTAAAATAGTACAGCCAATATGGAAAACATTGCAGAGGTTCCTCAGAAAACTTAAAAGTAGAACTACCATATGATCCAACCATACCCAAAGGAAATGAAGGCAGCATACTAAAGAGCTACCTGCATATTGCAGCACTGTTCATAGTATCCAGTTATGGAGTTGGTCCAGATGCCCACCAACAGACGAATGGATAGATGTAGTTTATATACACAATGGAATATTCTTCGGCCAGAAAGATCAAAATCATGTCATTGGCAGAAAAATGGATGGAACTTGGGATCATTATAATACAAAATAAGTTAGCAAAATAAGTCAGACATGGAAAGACAAATATCACATGTTTTCTCTCATATGTGGAAACTAAAAGAGCATAGTCAGGGGAGAGAGAGAGAGAACGAAAGGAGAGGGAGGGAGAGAGAGAGAAAGATGACTTGAAAGTAACATAGGAACTATTAGGGAAGGAGAAGGGAATGGGATCAGGTGGGAGGAGGGAAAGAAGTAAAATCAAGAGAGGCGGATGTGATTAAAACACTATATATGCATTATGGATATGTCACAGTGAAACCCATCAATATGCACAATTAATATGAGTTAATATCTGTAATGAAAAAATAAAGAAGTAAATAGTTAAAAAAAAAAACTCACCTCATCATGAACCAGGATACAGAGAGGAAAAAGGAGGAGCCAAGGTCCCACTGTCCCTTTTGAGGATGTGCCTGCCATGATGCTAAGACCTCCTACTTAGGTCTCACCTCCCATAGCAACAACCTGGGGTCCCAGTCTTTAACACATAGGTCTTTGAGGGACATTCCAGATCCCAACTGTAGCAAAAAATGAAAACATATGTCCACACTTTAAAGACTTATACACAAATATCTATAGCAGCTTCACCAATAGTATCTAAAAGCTGGGAACAATCTAGGTGTTCATCCATACTCCAGAATACTTTTCAGTTGGAAAAAAAAATACGAAACTCCTGCTCCATGTGTCATGATGACTCTCAGAAACATTATGCTGAGCAAAAGAAATCAGGCATGGAAGAGTATATTTTATGGTTCCATTTCTCTAAAACTGTAGGCAAAGCTAATCCATAAAGACATAAAGCAGATGAAATTACACAAGGGTACTTTTGAGGATGATTGGCATTGTGTCTTGCTGTGGTGGTAGTTATTCAGGTAAATATTTTTGTGAAAAATTCATCAAACTATGCTGTGAGTGCAATTTGTGTGTGAGTTATTCCTCAATAAATTGCTTTATTAGATAATAACCCATATAGCAAAAATTATGAAGGTGGCATGGAGTGCCTGAAGTTTCAGAAATGGCATTCCAGGACGTGGTAGACAGGACAGCACCCTACAGCAGTGATAATGAAATGCTGTGGCACTTCCAAGGGAAAATGGGACAGTGATGGGAGCTTCACATAGTAGATGACATCGCTACTGAACCTCTGAGTGCATATGAGGACAAAATGAATAGATACGTGAAATTAATATTGAGGGCTCAAGATGGGTGAGGAAGGGGAAGGGAAGAGTCCAGAAAAAATCACATGCACCTTGAGAGGAAGGAAGAATAGAGGTGACCCCACCACCTTGGCCTTTGTGACATCCACAGCTCTTTCTAATCCAGTGAAACCTGGACATACAGGCCAGCCACTGATTTTCCCCTTGCTCAGAGAACATGAATGGCCGCAGAGCTCATCAGTGGGACCAGGACTGGGGTGTAGTAAGCAAGGCACATTATAGGAAGCAGGGTCATGCAAAAAGGCTGAGCCTGCACTTCCAGGACCCTGAAGAGGAGTTCTTTGCATGCCTCACTCTCATCCTGACCCTGCTTTCTAGGTATCTACGAGCAGATCCCCCACTCATTCACAGCCAGACCTGCCTGTGTCCTCCCAGCCAGGCACTGTATCAGGTACCCTGTTTGAGACAAGTCCTCTGAGAGCTAAAGGCAAGTATGAGAGCAGAAGCCCAGAGGCCCATGGACACTCAGAGTAGAGATACTAGACCCAGACTGGAACAGATGGTCAGACAACTTTAGGAGCAAATGAAACCTTAGCTAAGACTTGAAGAAGGCCAGTCCAAGGGAGGGTACAGAGTGGTCCTTCCAGATCTGCCTGGTCCAGGATTTGGAACTTGGCCACGGGGCACCAATTTTCAAAAGCTGATGTGCCTTGGTGTCACCCCTTCCCATGCCTTTGTAGGTTTGCAACATGGGCAAAGAAGCCCGATAGTACCCCCGTGTCCCAGATGGAGTCTATCCCAGCAACCTCAGCGTCTGCCAGCTCACCAGCAGTCCCAGCTACAATAGAGTCTCCCGAGGTGGATTTTAGTGATTCTATTAGGTAAGTACAAATGCAAAACCAGCATGGATTTGTCTTGAATAGCATTCTTATCTCTAATCTGACTTCCATTCTGTATACTAATTCCTTATTTCTTCATTCAGTCATTCGCCAGTCAACAGTTCAGTGAGTGCCTTCTATGTTATGCTAGACCCCGAATTAGACTTCTAGGATCAGGAGCTGAGAGTTATCGCTGCTCCAAGAAAGCCATTGAGTCCTGAGCCCTGGGAAACTGAGTTTTTCTATAGGGCCAAGGCTTGCAGTCAGGATCGGGTCCAGGGTATCAAAAGGATATCAGAATATACCAAATATTCTATCCTCATAATAAAATGCTCCACCAATTATGAAATTTAATATTGAGCACTGAGGACACATTCATGTTGTCTAAAGAATTGCTACAGATTCCTAGGGCTTTTTGTAAGTCAGGCATGGGTTCCATGCTCCAGGAAAGACTGGTTGGGCCCGACCAGTTTGGTGGCCTAGACTGCACATTTGGGGACAGAGAGCAGTTAAGCACTACTCCCTGACTTATTGAGACCCTTGAGTGAGACCTTCCCCTTACTTTCTGGAGGACGGCAGAGGGGAAGAGGAAGATGGAAGAGGAAGATGCAAATGAGACTATGTAGTGATGACTGCAGACTGAATGATTCTCTCCATTTTATTAAATTTCCCAGGACTATCATTATGGATGAGGATCTGGGGCTTGAAGACCAAGAAGTCAAAAAAAGGAGAGCATCCACCGTGATCTCAGATGTAAGGTCCCTCTGCCCTGGAGAGAGTTGATAAATAGAAGGTCTTTCCTATAAAACAAAGGTAGAACCAGGGGTAGAGCTGGAATGAGGCTTCGTGGCTTTATCCAGATCACCCTCCAATCACACTCCAGAGCCGACACCCCACTGCAAGCCCAGGATACCTCAGGACAGAGAGCTCTGAAACAGAAAAGCCAGTTACCTCCACACCTGCTGATCTTATTCTCTGCCTACCCACATATAGAGGCTCCCAAAGGAGCAAGAGTCTCAGTGATTTCATAGCAAAAACAAAGGGAAGACTGAGAGACTTGACACCCCTAGCCAGGCACAGTGGCACACACCTGTAACCCAGCAACTTAGGAGACTGAGATAGGAGGATTGCAAGTTCTAGGACAGCCTCAGCAACTTAGCAAGGCCCTAAGCAACTCAGCAAGATCCTGTTTCAAAATTTAAAAAAAATAATAATTTAAGGGGCTAGGGATGTGGTTCAGTGGTTAAACACCCCTGGATTAAATACATATTTATTATATATATAATACACACACACACACACATAATACACCCTTAAATACTCCTTCTAGAATGATGGCCAAAGAAAGCCATCAGACACACAAAAATTTGCATACAAACATGTTTGTCACAGTACTTTAGAAATAGCAAAATATTGAAAAATAAATGACTGTATCCAGGATGACATACAATCTTTTAAAATAGTGTTTGTAGTGGTCATGGTGAAGAGTGGACATGAGCAGACATTTTCATATTTGGCAAGTAGGAATTTGAATTGGCATACCCTTGAACATGCAGTTTCAAGTATATCAAAATTTAAATTGTATAGTTTCTCATCTAAAAAATTATTTAGATATGTCTCTTAGCAGAATTCATGTTTTCAAAATGGCCATACTACCAAAAGTGCTACACAGATTTAAAGCAATTCTTATTAAAATTCCAGTGATAGAAACTTAAAAAAGGCAGTCAAGAAATTCATTTAGAAAGAGGCCTAAAATAGCTATTTTGTAACATTTTCAGATGCTTGTGAAGAATATTCATTTATATAAGAAAGTGACATTCATAATTTCAACTAAAAACTCAGAATGCAAATATAGATATATAGATACATACAGAATATAAACACACATATACCTGTACTTATAGTATAACCTATTGATTGATCTTTCCTTGAACCTTTTTATATTTTTCAGATTTTTTTAGTGTGAGTATATAGAACACTTGTCTTTTAAATATTTTTTCTTTTTTTTTTTAATATTTATTTTTTAGTTGTAGGTGGACACAATAGCTTTATTTTATTTTTATGTGGTGCTGAGGATCGAACCCAGTGCCTCCCGCGTGCTAGGCGAGCACGCTACCACTGCGCCATAACCCCAGCCCTAAATATTTTTTTCTATTTTCAAAGACGTTTGTCATAGGAAATTTAAAAATACCAAAAAACAACAACAAAGAAAAAAATTCTTGCCAGGCGTGGTGGTGCACACCTATAATTCCAGCAGCCTAGGAGGCTGAGGCTGCAGGATCACAAGTTCAAAGCCAGCCTCAGCAATGGTGAGGCACGAAGCAACTCAGTGAGACTCTGTCTCTAAATAAGATACAAAATAGGGCTGGGGATGTAGCTCAGTGGTGTAGCTCAGTGGTTGAGTGCCTCTGAGTTCAATTCCCAGAACCAGAAGAAAAGAAAAGAAAGAAATTAATTCTCAAAATCCCATCATTTATGGAAACATACTACTGAAAATTTTAGCAAACTCCCAGATATCTGTTTGCATATGCAAATATCAAAATGCACTTACAACCACTCACTTCTTCAGACTCACAGGGCCTATGTAATTTAATATGAATGGAACTGATTTTCCACTCCGTAATGTGTTGTGCACATGATTCTTGGTCCATAAATATATGCTGTACCCTCTATAGAGAGGGACCACGAACACTTTATTTAAGATGAAATTCTATTGATGAGCAGCTAGTTTGCTTCCAGACTTTTGCAATTATAAGTAACACTGAGGTAAACATCAGTGTTATGTACATTATGCACATTTTGGACATTGTCCAATTATCTCCCTGGGGAAGACATACTATTTTTATAATCATATACAACCTGCTTCCTTTCTCTGTCAGTTACGGGGAGGTACATATCTATGCTCCATTTTGATTACTTATTGTATTTTTCCCGTATCTTTAATTTATAGGGAATGAAAAATAATTCTACTGAAACAGAAAGAAGTCAGAGTCAGGTGGAGTTTCAGGAATCCCCGTGGATCTTTGAACAGGAGGATATGCTTACCATTGGGATAGAAGAAGTAAGTCCTACTGAAAACAGAGTTTGGGATGAAACTAGATTCTCTGCTTCTGCTGGCAGGTGGGATCTGTGTAAACTGCCAGCCTCTGCAGCAGAGAAAGCCCACTTTAGTGTTCACAGCTAATCAAGAAAGGGAATCCCTACGGATGTCACCTCTGAGGACTGCAGTTGGCAAAGCTGGAGAGTGGCGAATTGCAGCTATTAATCCAGTTGCAGCAAACCCAGAAGCCCACCACCAATTTCTTCTTTCTGGGTCCTTGTCTTGCAAATTCGAAGAATGAAATCCACAGGCAAGGAAGGGTGACCGCAAAAGAGGGAGATTTATTCATATAGGAGAAGACACAAGAGCTCTAACAGGGGGAGAAGGGACCCAGCAGGGGTTGCCACTTGAGTATGCTAGTCTAGGAGTTTATATAGCACTTGGATCAACCACTAGTGGCCCAAATTTATGCTAATCAGGGTTTGGAAATGTACCAACACTGTTGTTTCAAATTTATGCTAATCTGCATTCAGGTCTGCCTGACTTCCATTTTCCCATACTTTGGGAAGCACGAGGTTGAGGTCAGTGGATCATGGATGCTCCAGGACTTGGGGCCATGCACTGTGTGGAGTAGGCATCAGTGCACTCAGGCCTGCCGGCTGGGGGAGCTACATGTGGATGCTCCCACACTCCAGCCCATCCAGTGTTGCTCCAGGACAAGGGCTTGGCTTTGCTACCTCCTGGGTCTCAACCAGAGCACTGTTCCAACCATTACCATCATATGTATTCAGGATGCTGGCTTAGTCACCTCTCGCAGAGTCAAACAAGTGAAAAGTTAGAAATGTATCTGTCCAGTTGGCAGGACTTTAACTTCCAGGGAAGCCCATCATCCTGATCACTGTTCTCAGGTAGGATGACTTTCTCCACAGGTTTTTGACATTTTGCCCCTCTATGGAGTTATGCAGCCACACAGCCACCACCAGGTATCTTTCACCTTCTTTGGACATGCTGACATCGTTGCCCAAGCCAAAGCTCTGTGTGAAGTGGAAGGGGGTCCCACCTATGAAATTATACTGAAGGGAGAGGCCTCCCTGGTCAACTATTCCTTTGACACCAAGGATATCAACTATGGATTACAGGTACTATAATGCTCGATGTATAGATTTCCTGGTTTTTCCTTAAATGTGAGTCATAGTTCTTGTCGTTGAATCTCTCCCAGACTCCTGATCATCATAGCTTCACTATCACCTCTGTCCTAGGCCCCCAATCTGCTTCTCTGACCCTGATCATTCTCCTGCTCCCAACTGTGTGCTTGACATTTTCACTTACTTTTCTCACTGTCTCCTGAAACTCAGTGCTAGAAACCCTTCGGAATCCACAAGTCTGTTTCAACCTGTTTCTCTCATTGGCACTACCATTTTCTCACACCCCTCAGGTTACAATCTCCAAAGCTCACAATTTCCCCCCACCCCACATCCTTTAAGTGTCCAGTTTTTGCTACTTCATTCACAAGGGTCCTGCTCTGAGTCCCTTTTCCTGTTCCCCTGCCACTGCGATCACACTACAAGGCCTCATCAAGCCAAGCCTAAATGATCGGAGCTGCTCCTCCCTCACTGCCTTAGGCATACAGATCTGTCAGGTTCTGATTCAGTAGGTCTGGAAGTGGCTTGAGAATTTGCATGTCTAAGTTCCCAGGTGATGCGAACACTGCTGGCTACATACTCACTGGAAGCAAGGGGTTACAGTACATTCATGGCTTCTGTCACTAACCCACCTAAACACTGCTGCCAGATAAATTTCCCCCAAATTTTACTTTTATTCCATCAGTCTGTGACCAACTAATCCCAGCAGTATTTGGAAAAGCAACATAGTATTGAGAAAAGAGCATGGTTTTATATCCTGTGTCGCTTCCTCCTGACTGTGTTACCATGGGCACACCATCTAACCTCTCCGGGCCTCAGTATTCCTGATCTATAAGATGGGAGTTGGCTAGCAAGTACCTGTCTCACCAGGAAACTATAGTTACATAAGTGGAGTGTCCGGCCAATGCTGTGCAGGGGTCAGAGTAGAACCTCAGTCACCGTGAGCTTCTTCCTCTGTTCCCCAGCCAGTCAGGGCTGGGTTCCTCCTCCTGGGTGAGGATACAGTGAGCCCCTCTACTAACGTGCTCCTTACACAGAAGTTTCATTGTCCATAATTTCCCTTTATACTCGACTCACATATTAGTGGCCAAGCTGGTTTCCCCACCAGCCCAACGTACCCCAGCCCTTCCTGCCTCCACATCTCCCCACACATTATCTCCTCATCCTCCACTCTGCCAACCCCAAACCATACATCCTGCAAGATCCAGCTCAGCTCCATCTCACAGTTACCTTCTCTTACTTGATATTCCCTTGGCACTTAGGTATACTCTTTGCCAGAATATGATGTACTTTCCAGTATTTGTTTTGGGATAATTATTAGTTAATTCTGTTCTCCTTTCCCCAATGATATTCTGCATTATTCACGCAGAGACCATATCGTCAACCCAATTTTAATGATTGGACCTTCATTAGCTTCTGCATGTGTAACTACTGAATTGTGTGTTTATAGGTTAAACATTGTGTCTGCAATCAGATTACCCAGCACTGACTGAGACTTTCTCCATTGTGTTGACCAAATAGAATTCCCTTTCCTTCCTTATCTTCAGGGTCCTCTGGGCAATTGGTTTCAGCTCATCTCTGATGTATTCTTTGAAGCAGCTTGTCCTAAGAACCCCCAAAGTGACCTCAGTTTGTAGCTATTAGGCCTACTATATCAGCTGGTGAATTATATAATCAAAACCCCAGGAGAAAAGAACTGGCTGGTCCATTATAGCCATGGTTCCCTAAATAAATGGAAAAATTTATTCCAGAATATTCTGAATTCAAATCTTACATTTGTCTTATGAGACTGAATCCAGAAGGCAAATCTTAGTATAGAAAGCTTACTTCAAGATTTACTAATTTAAGTTTCTGTGATAAAGAAACTGAGGCACAGAGACTGGATGCTCAGGCCCACTGTCAGCGATGAGAAGAACTAAGCCAGGTATCTGGAAGGTCGCAGTCCTCCTGCCCCCAAGAGGCACCATTGTGTGATGCCGATATATGGGTTGAGCAGTGTCCATCTCAGGCAAAGTAAAGACTGGGTCTGGGAGGCCAGTGTGCTGATTCCCCTTCCTCAGGGTGAGGGCAGCACCTGATGGGTGGGGAAGGAGGGCCACTCTGCCTTCTCCTCCTCTCAAGCTGTTCAACTACATCACGGA
>PVHX01020851.1:17051-31111 GCA_004024805.1 Geosciurus inauris | reverse complement strand
CTCCTCCTTTTCGTTAGGGTGGCTAAGGGTTTGTCAATTTTGTTTATTTTTTCAAAGAACCAGCTTTTTGTTTTGTCAATTTTTTGAATTGTTTCTTTTGTTTCAATTTCATTGATTTCAGCCCTGATTTTGATTATTTCCTGTCTTCTAGTTCTTTGGGTGTTAATTTGTTCTTCCTTTTCTAAGGCTTTGAGACGAAGAGTCAATTCGTTTTTTTGTTGACTTTTACTTCTTCTAATGAATGAGGTTAGTGCTATGAACTTTCCTCTTAGCACTGCCTTCATGGCATCCCAGAGATTTTGATATGTTGTATCAGAGTTGTCATTTGCCTCTAAGAATTTTTTTATCTCTTCCTTGATGTCTTCTGTTATCCATGCATCATTCAATAGCATATTATTTAGTTTCCAGGTGATGGAGTAGTTTCTGTTTTTTAATCTGTCATTGATTTGTAATTTTATTCCATTGTGGTTGGATAGGATGCACGGTAGAATATGTATTTTTTTGTATTTGCTAAGACTGGCTTTGTGACATAACATATGATCTATTTTGGAAAAGAATCCATGTGCAGCTGAGAAAAAAGTGTATTCGCTCATTGATGGGTGGAACACTCCATATATGTCTGTTAAGTCTAAATTATTGATAGTTTCATTGAGGTCTATGGTTTCTTTATTAAGTTTTTGTTTGGAAGATCTATCCAATGGTGAGAGAGCTGTGTTAAAGTCTTCAAGTATTATTGTGTTGTGGTCTATTTGATTCTTGCATTTGAGAAGGATTTGTTTGACATATGTAGAAGCCCCATTATTTGGGGTATAGATGTTTATGATTGTTATGTTTTGTTGATGTATGATTCCCTTAAGAAGTATGAAATGACCTTCTTTATCTCTTTTCACCATCTTTGGTTTGAAGTCCACTTTATTTGATATGAGGATGGAAACTCCTGCTTGTTTGTGGGATCCATGTGGGTGATATGTTTTTTCCCATCCTTTCACTTTCAGTCTGTGGATGTCTTTTCCTGTGAGATGAGTCTCTTGAAGACAGCATATTGTTGGGTCTTTTTTTTTGATCCAGTCTGTCAGTCTATGTCTTTTAATTGGTGCATTTAGGTCATTTACATTCAGGATTATTATTGAAATATGACTTGTAATTCCGGTCATTTGGTTTTTTTTTTTTAATGGACACAATATCTGTATTTATTTATTTTTATGTGGTGCTGAGGATCGAACCCAGTGCCTCACGCATGCAAGGCAAGCGCTCTACCACTGAGCTACAATCCCAGCCCCCATTTTGGTTTATTTTTGGTTTTTACCTCGAGTTGTTTTCTCTTTTGAATGGTCTTTCCTTTAGTGTAGTTCCTCTCTTTGTAAATTTTCATTGTTGGTTATCATTTCCTCCTCATTAAATATTTTGCCAAGAATGCTGTGTAGTGCAGGCTTTCTTGCTGTAAATTCTTTTAACTTTTGTTTATCATGGAAGGTTTTTATTTTGTAATCAAATCTGAAGCTCAGTTTTGCTGGATATAGGATTCTTGGTTGGCATCCATTGTCTTTCAGGGCTTGGAATATGTTATTCCATGATCTCCTGGCTTTTAGCATCTGGGTTGAAAAATCTGCTGAGATACGAACTGGTCTCCCCTTGTATGTAATCCGTTTCCTCTCTTTTGCGGCCTTTAAAATTCTATCCTTATTCTCTATGTTGGCATTTTCATTATAATGCCTTGGTGTAGATCTGTTGAAATTTTGTACATTTGGTGTCCTGTGAGCCTCTTGTATTTGATTTTCCACTTCATTTTTCATATTTAAGAAATTTTCTGATATTTCATTGAAGAGATTGTACATTCCTTTGGTTTGAAATTCTGCACCTTCTTCTATCCCAATAAATCTTAGATTTGGTCTTTTGATGCTGTCCCATATTTCTTGTATGTTCTGTTCATGATTTTTTACCATCTTCACTGTATGGTCAAGTTTATTTTCAAGATTGTATATCTTGTCTTCATTATCCGAGGTTCTGTCTTCCAGTTGATCTAGTCCACTGGTGATGCTTTCTATTGAGTTTTTTATTTGGTTTATTGTTTCCTTCATTTCAAGTATTTCTGATTGTTTTTTTTTTCACGATCTCTAGCTCTTTCTTAAAGTAATCTTTTGCTACTTGTAATTGCTCTCTTATCTCTTTGTTAGAATGATTGATGGTTGCCTTTATTTGCTCACCTATTTCTTTGTTGGATTGATCAATTTTTGCCTGTAATTGTTCACTTATGTCATTCTTTAGTTCGCTGATCATTTTAATTATGTACATTCTGAATTCTTTCTCTGACACTTCAACAACTGTGCTGTCAATGGATTCTGTTACAGTGGTACCCAGGTTTATTTGGGGTACCTTCTTCCCTTGTTTTTTCATGTTGATTGTGTGTCTTCCTTTCTTCAAATACCAATCTGAGGTATTGCAGCTTCTCTCCTATAATCTTGTATTGTCACTCCAGATTACCTGTGTCTCATCTTGGAGCTACTTCTGTTCTCCCAGTGTCCCCAGATGTGCACTACTGTCACTAAAGTTGGTGGCGGAGGTAGTGGATGTACCTCTAGAGGGCAGTGGGAGTGGCCTTGGCTGGGCTCCTGAGGCAGCCCCTGAGGGCTGTTTTGTCCCTCTCTTGCACTCCTGCTGGTGAACAGGAACTCTGGAGTGGAACTGGAGGCGGGCCCAGGTCTCACTTAGGCAGAGTCACAAGCTGGAGAGTCTGTGTGCAACCCTTACAGTGAGTGTGAGCTCCCCTGGGGCTGGAGGCTAGCAGGCTCTGGTCTGCCTTCAACTGGGCACCCCTGGCATTCCCTAAGGGCAGTTTTGGGCCTTCTGTCTCACCTGACCACAGGAACTTGGGAGCAGAACTGAGGCAGGCCCAGAGCGCACTTGGGTGGGGCCTCTTCACACTGGGATCTCTGCAAGCCACTTTTACCCTGGGTATGCCTTCGTCTGTGGCTAGCGGCTAGCAGCTCCTGGTCTCCCTTTGGCTGGACACCCGTGGCATTTCCTGAGGGCGGATCTGGTCCCTCTGCGGCTCCTGCTGGTCCACAGGAACCCTGGAGTGGAACTGGGGCGGGCCCAGG
Organism: Geosciurus inauris; assembly: GCA_004024805.1. Lineage (NCBI taxonomy): Eukaryota > Metazoa > Chordata > Mammalia > Rodentia > Sciuridae > Geosciurus > Geosciurus inauris. The sequence continues at coordinate 28,013 of PVHX01020851.1, read as the reverse complement.
CCACCCTTGGGTGGGGCTGCCTCACGCTAGGGTCTCTGTGGGGACTCTTACCCTGAGTTTGGGCTCCCCAGTGGCTAGTGGCTAGCAGTCCCTGGTCTCCCATTGGCTGGACACCTGTGGAGTTTCCTGAGGGCAGATCTGGGCCCTCTGCGACTCCTGCTGGTCCACAGGAACTCGAGCTGAACTGAGGTGGGCCCAGGCCGCCCTTGGGCGGGGTTGGCTCCCGCTGGTGTTTCTGGAGCAACTCTTGCCCTGAATTTGGGCTCCCCAGTGGCTAGAGGTAGCAGTCCCTGGTCTCCCTTTGGCTGGACAACCGTGGAGGTTCCTGAGGGCGGATCAGGGCCCTCTGTCCTGATTCCATCTCTTGGGGAATGATTCTCCTGTTGGATGTGTCCACAGACTGTCACTAATGATGGGTCATTTCCTTCTGTGGCATATAAGGTTTGAATATGATCCCATCTTTCTTGGGACTTTTGTGTCCTGTGAAGTTCTCAGCACCCTGCATTGTGAGGGTATTGTTATGCTGCTGTTTTGCATTGGCCTCGAGTGGACAATATTGCCGGTTTCGCTGGTCTGGAAACAGTTTTTAATGTTTGCTTCTTGACTTGGAGTGCATATCAGGGGAAAATTTTTCACATCCAGAATCTCAGTCAGAGACAAGTGGAACATGTATATGGAATGCATTGTACATCAGAAAACATTTCTTTTTTTTTAAATATATTTTTAGTTGTCAATGGGCAGAAATATTTATTTTTATGTGGTGCTGAGGAATTGAACCCAGTGCATCACACATACTAGGCAAGTGCTCTACCCCTGAGCCCCGGCCCCAGCCCCAGAAAACATTTCAGTTGTCCCGCCACTGTTGTGTTCACAGCCCCTCCGATGGACTTCCCTTTCCCATTCTTTGCTGGGATCTCAGGCCTATCTCAGCTTTCCACTCACATCCAGTTATTAGAACAGTCTCATTTCAGTAATTGGGACTCATTTTACAGATATTAAAAAAGTTCAGTCTAGTCTGCTGGAATCTCTGATTTCATATTCAATAGACTACTTCAGGCCTTACCTATAACTTTCAGATTTGGACAGGGGAAGAAGGTCAGGGCCGATTTTCTTTCTTCTCCTATATCTTCCACTCCTTCTGTTTTAGTCAGATTTTGTGTCACTTTGACCAAAATATTTGATAAGAACAATGTAAAGGAGGAAAAGTTTATTTTGGCTCATGATTTCAGAGGTCTCAGTTCATAGGCTGTGGAATCCGTTGCTCTGGGCCTAAAGTGAGGCAGGACATCGTGGCAGAGGGCGGGTAACAGAGGAAGGCAGCTCAGGACATGGCAATCAGGAAGCAGAGACCTCTGCTTACCAGAGGCAAAATATAAACCCCAAAGGCATGCCCCTAGGGACTTCTATCCTCTAGCCACACCCTACCTGCCCACAGTTACTGTCCAGTTAATTCGTATTGGTGGATTAATGCACTGATTAGGTTAAAGCTCTCCTAACCCAATCCTTTCACCTCTAAACTTTCTTGCATTCTTTAAAAACATGAGCTTTCAGGGGATACCTCATATCTGGAGCACAATACTTTCCTTGCTTTTTAATTTTCCAAGATTAGGGAAGAGGAGAGGAACCTAGAGGCACCAGGGTTAAATTCTTTCTCCTTGGTGCTGCTTTTGCCTGACATGGCTGGCCACCATGCTGTTGGTGATGGTAGGGATCCCATAACTGGTTCTTTCCTAGAGCACCTTTGTGAGTTCTTTGATGATGTCCTTGGATCCTTCATACTGTCCAAACCCTGTCATGGGTGATGTAGTCCCTGCCAGACCTCCTGTGAACTTCACATCCTCTTTCTGCTAAGGCAGCCTTCTTGGGTGGAACACTTTTATAGTGACTTGAATCCAGCTACCTTACAGATCATCAACTCAGCTTGGTATAGGCTACCATAGTTAGTTAGAAGTTGCAGTTACAGGGTCCTTCCCCTCGTCACCCATTCTCCTTGTCCTGTTAGCATAGCTGCTCCACTTAGCTCCCTGACTGGAGACTTCCCAGGCAGGGAGCAGGTGCCATTGCTTGGTTGGTTTGTACCCTCTAGACTTGGCCAGACAGTTCAGGACTTTCCCAAGAAGATGGCTCTTCTCTGGGACACTGAGGGTATGTGCAGGTACTGTCACTTAGTAGGCATCAGGCAGGAGGTGAGGGGCTGGTCTCTTTTTACTATAGGCCTCCCTGTCCCTAAAGATGCTCCCCTTGGGACCCACTTCCCATGACTTGAGAGAATGGAGGAGGAGCACTCTCTCTCTGAGCCCACATAGGATTCCTGTGTTTCTAGTGGGTGGGATGGTGGAGGGAGGTTCAAGGACCATCTTGGCTCATCCAGTCCTGCAGCAAGGTATCTGTCCAGTGCCTTTGTTGTCTGAGAGGTATGCCATTGATTGTTCTTAGGTTTGGGGCCTCACCTGGAATTCTGAACAATAGGAAAGGTCTCAATTAATTTTTTTTTTTTACCCAGATTTCCTTCTCTCTTCCTTGGTAGGTGGGCAGAAGTTTTAGACCCCTTCTACTGGGGTCTGGCAGTTGTTCCAGGTTCTTGGCTTTATGCCAGGGTATCAGGTGTAGCTGTCTGCTTATGGTGTCTCATGGTTATGTCTCTGACCCTATTGTAGATCTTTCAGCCCTGGTCTTGGCCCTTGGGCTCCACATCCTCTGGGCCATCTCAACTTTATCACCTCAGCCTGATACTCAAACTTTACCTTCTCTTTTCCTTTCTGAGACCGAAGGATTCCCTCTGCTTTGTGTTTAGCTCACTCAGCATTGGTCTTCATTAAGAGAATGAATTCTCCTAAGCATGGCCTGCCATATTGTCAGAACCAGGAAATTTGTGTCCGTGTTTTATAGACCACTAGTAATACTTCTGCTTCTATCACAAGGGTGTTGCAAAGACAAGTGAGATAAAGGATGTGGACGTGTTTTGAAAGCATCGATACATTTGCAAGGAAGGGAGTATGATAAATATACCTCTACTTGGTTTGTTAAGTTATTCTCCCTTGAACTGGACATTTAGTAGAACTATATTTATAAGAAGAAATGCTCAGAAAGTAGTGTGCCAAGAGGATCTTTAATAGTCTACCTTCTTAACTATTGCCTTTCCTTCATGGCACCTCATGAGTTCTAGTCTGTCTGATAGAACTTACTCATTTACAAAATATTTTAAATCTTCAAGGTGTTGATCCACTGTCAGTTTTAAAAAAATATCATTTGGTGTAAAAGACATACATTAGGTCCATATTATAATATATATTTGATAGATCCAGTGTGTTAACTTTCTGTTACTATAACAAATACCTAAGATAATCAACTTACAAACAGAGGAAAAAAAAAAACTATTTTGGGTCACAGTGTCCTCTGCCAGGGCACATCCCTAGTGACCTAAGACCTCACACAAGGCCCTACCTCTTAAAGTTTCCACCCTGCTTCCAACATTGGGGACCAAGCTTTCAATACATAGGCCTTTAGGGGACATTCCAGATCCAAACTAGAGCCTTAAGCCTTTATTAGGTAAATTAGGTATACTAGACATGTCCCAGGTATGTCACGCTGACTTATTCTGCTGTCTTCACTTAGGGAATCCTAGATAAGACAGACTATCAGTCATCAATTATCAGTCAGTCAATCAATCCAATCAGTCAGTGTTAAATGAATGCTTACTGTGAGTCTGACACTGTAATAGCCCCTTGGCAGAGGGCATAAACAAGCATAACTAGTTTTGACAGCCATGTATTAAGTGTATACCAGCTACCAGACAGACACAGTGTTAGATACATTGATGAATTAAACAGATGGGCATATGCCATCCTAGAGCATACAGCGGAGCCCCTGGCTGAAACTGCATTAGACTTTCTCAGTGGTATCAATGATTACAACCATACTTGTTTGGGAAGTGAGCAAGTCCTCAAGATTCTTAAAATCTTGCTGGATTTGGAGCTGCACTTTGATACCCATCAAGCACCAAATGCACACACACACACACAAAGTATCTCTCTAATCCAGCAGTTTAACAGCTTTGGGAATGGAGGGCATCAGTCAAACAGTATGAAAGATGATTTTTTAAAAAATATTTTTTAGTTGTAGGTGGACACAGTGCCTTTATTTTATTTGTCTTTTTATGTGGTGCTGAGGATCGAACCCAGGGCCTCACATGTGCTAGGCAAGTGTTCTACCACTGAGCTACAACCCCAGCCCTGAAAGATGATTTTTTATGAGATTGAGTTGCAATCTCAGTGCCATTGAGGTTCATCTTTGTTTACCTTCCCTTTTTGTGCCTTTCCCATTTCTGTGGAAAGTGTTCTTCCCTTTTATCTCTCTTTTCCTCTGTCAAACATGCCCACAGAAAAAGTCCCTTGCAGTACTATTCTTGCTCATCATGGCAATCCTGGGTATGCCTTGAATGAGCCCAGCTCTCCCTGGAGGCTGACTTGGACAAAGGAGAGTGCAGGGTGGGAGGAGAAAGGTCCTTTAAAGGGTGCAGTTAAGAGCTTCTTCAGGAGGGGCAGAGCCTTCCAAGGGAGGCTGGAATCATATTTACATTTTTGTATAAGTTTAAGTCATTTTACCTTCTTTTTGAAGTATTTGCATGTTCAGCCTTTTCTCAAATAATGAAATGAAAGATTTTGTATCTTCTCCAGGAATTTCAGGGATCAGCAAATAAGTTTAGGAAAAATTAGTAAGACTAGTGATCAGTACATGGATGATTTCACTGAGCCTGTGGTTCTAAATTAAATCAGGCTAAGGATCTATCAAGATGACAAATAGGTTTCAGGCCCTGGGGGGATTCAAGACTGGTTGTAGATGCTTGGAACAGGGTTCAGAACTGTTGCCTAAGTTCAGGGAAGAGTGTTCAGTGATTGATTAGTGGTATTTGCCACAGACTTAGGGTGGAGATAAGGAAAGGCAATTTGGCATACTTAATATTTTGGCCATTCCTCATAGAGTTAGAGAGATCCTTAAGTTGTATTTTTCGCAGCTAGTTGATTCAGTCAATTCTCTCAAAGAGGCAAGTCAATGAAAAAGTAAAAATCAGTTGAAATGTGTTTGGTACAAGGTAGAAAAAACCTATCCATTTAAAAAATTATCTATTTCATCTTTTATTCAGCTAGTGAGTGAATCATAGACATATTTTTAAAGGCAAATTAAATCCAAGAGCTTCTAATTTCTGGTCTAACTTTCCTGAAGGAGTCACTAGATAGTACTTTATCATTTTATTGTACTTTTCTTTCTCAGTATTTTTCAAAACATCTCACACATATTGCCTCATTTTATTCTCACTTGATCCCTGTGACAGATTTGTTTCTAGTGTAGGTGGGGAAACTGATGCTCAGAGATGATCTGACTCGCTAAAGGTAGCACCAAGTCACAAGCAGGTGTGGGTTAACCCTGCTCTCCTTGCACCTCTGTGACTCCTGTGGGGTCTCCCTGAAGGAGTGGAAATTTCCATGCAGTTGGCGATTGTTGATGTACTCTCTCAGGAGCAAGAGACTGTGTGTTGGTGCGATGACTCAAAATAACTGTCTATTCCCTGCTTAAGACGTTGTCCTTTCAGTGGCAATTGGATGAATTAGACCCCACTGCTTCGATAAAATACTTTGGAGTTTATAGGATGGAAAATTTTGTTTGGGAATGAAAATAGCCCATAGCCATTCATGCCCTGAAGTTGTCAGCTAATGCTGTCTGAGTCACCCCCTCACCATCTTCTGGCACACGTAGGGGGCCTCCCTGTGGTCCACCTAGAGTGGTCCGAGCTTGGCCATATTTGGCTTTCTAGAGTTCGTTCGCTTTGGAAGTGCCTTTCAACCTGCCAACACCCAATCGGGGACCCAGAGCAAGCCATGCATTTAAATGGCCAGGCTGTGGAGAGAGCTCAAGTGGAGACGGCCAGGGGATGTGGGGCCATTTACTTAACATAAATCAGCTCTCGGAGTGCGAGAGCCTTAATGCATTCCTTTGGTTATAAACAATTTAGAGTTATGACAGCCAGCATCTTCTCACCCCCTCTCTCTTTAGCCCAGGCCTCCATTTGGATTTGTTTCTATAACCAGGGACTTTGATGATTCCAAGGATGGTGAGGAGGCCATTCTGAAGAAGAATCAGATCTTGTATATGGAGCCCTTACTCCTGGAGCAGGAGGCACTCTACAGGTGCAGGCAGAGGATGAGCCCTGCTTGTTCCTCATGGGGGCACTTGGCTCAGTGTATTACATCACTATCCCATCTAATTCCCACCTCATTTATGAAGGGGAGGGGGATTGCTGTTATCCGCATTTTCCAGAAAAGAAAACTGAGGTCCCAAGAGCTTAAGTAATTTGCCCAAGGCACTCAGCCAATAGACAGCAGAGCTGGAATTTGAACCTGGGTACCCTCTTCTCTGAGCCCTTGCTCATCAAAAGCCCTGCCATAATTATATTGTTTCTCTTCTAATGTGGTAGTTTCTTGTTGGGCTTTTGGCATTCTTCTCAGTTGCCTAAATAGCAGCCCATATACTGGCAGAATAAGCCTGTGGACATTGTGCAGATGACTCCTAGCCAGAGGAAAGTTAGGGTTAGGAATGTGCGTTGTCATGGAAGTTAGTGTCATTGTGGTGGACTTGTCCTTGTCCCAACCTCAGATTTAAAGCAGTGAGAGCTGGGGTCCCTATGTCTTGGTTTGTGCTCTGCTCCCAGGTCCCTCCTGGGAGTGAATGTGCCAGGGCTTGGGCTTGGGCATCTGTGTGGACCACGGAGTGCCAACAGCCAAGGGAATCCATTTTGGTATAAACAGGGGTGGGTATATTTAGAAATAATCTCTTGAGACTGTCATATGTGTTTATCTGCATGCTCAGAGATAAAAGTCAGGGAGGTGGGTCAGGAAGAAAATGCTTGCGTTGACATCCAGTTGACACATGGCTCTTTCCCAGGGACACAGGGCAGCCTGATACACAGGGCCTATTTTAGGGTCTTTCTTTATCAGTTTGGAATTGTCACTGTCTGCACTGCAGTAAAAGACTAGCCTGGATCTGCCTGTGCTGACTCGGAAAAAAAAAAAAAAATCATCTCACTGGCTCGCCTGGGAGTTGCAGTCTTTCCTCAACATGCTCACATGTTGTAGGGCTCTTTATTTTCTTTCCCCAACCCACCCGCAGATGTAACCTTCTGATTCACTGTCTAATTTAGGGCAGAAACTTGCAGAGCAATGTCAAGAGGGTCTGTTTTCACTTTTGGATGTTACACATGCTTAATGTTCTTGTTTGAATGCATTCCAAGAGGATACAATAAATAAAGGGGCATGCACACTTCCATTGCTGTGGCTGCATGGCTCGTGCGGACTCTGCTGCTCAGGGGATAAACCACATTTCTTTTTCTTCCTTTCCATCTCCTTTTTCCTCCTCTTCCCTCCCTCCCAGCCTCCCCCAGCCCCCTTCCCTTTTTGCCTCCCTTTTTCCTTCCCAACCTCTCTCTCTTCCCTTCCTTCCCTTCCTTCCATCCTCCTCTTCTTCCTTCCTTCTCTTGTTAAACTAAATAGATTTCTCATCCATTAGACAAACAGGTTTTCCAAGGGGCGGGAAAGGGCAATCTATTTCTTTTTTTTTTTTTTTTTTAAATTGATGGACACAATGTCTTTATTTTATTGCTTTGTATGTGGTGCTGAGGATCGAACCCAGGGCCTCACGCATGCGAGGCAAGCGCTCTACCGCTAAGCTAAAATCCCAGCCCGGCAATCTATTTCTAACATCATGTATTTTGTACTCACAAAATTATTTGCCTCTGACTTTTCTTCCAAATCAATTATTGGTTATCCTAGACTCAACTAATCTTTTTTTTTGTACTGGAGATTGAACTCAGGGGCACTTGACCACTGAGCCACATCCTCAGCCCTATTTTGTGTTTTATGTAGAGACAGGATCTCACTGAGTTGTTTAGTGCCTCGCTGTTGCTGAGGCTGGCTTTGAACTCGCGATTCTCCTATCTCAGCCTTCCTAAGTGCTGGGATTACAGGCTTGCGCCACTGTGCCTGGCTTCAACTACTCTTGAACTGGGACCATTGCTGTTTTCTTTGGGGTGACCCAGTTGAAATGACTCTTATTTGATGTCATGGGATTTCTTAAGTGGCCTACCCTGTTTGGAAGGCCCATGATACCTCCTGCTTTTTGCACATGTGAAGCTGTGTTTGAAGGATGTTGTGTTCTGCCCCACAAGACTTTGCACTGCGGGGGAAATTGAGAAGGGCAACATGGGCCAAGTACCCACAGCATCTAGGAGCGGGACAGAATCACTGGCTGGGACAAGACAAACTGTCATAATCTGGAACAGATGTTCAGCTGGTTTATGTGTTATGATTAACTGGCTGTAGCTTAATGCTTAGCAGTAAGATTGTCCACTATTCAGTACAAGATGTTGTCCGCTTGAAGGAAGAATAGACATTTGATTTAAGATGTGTATCTTTTATGATCAATTGGGAAATTTAATTTAGAAACAATGAATAGCTGTGTGAGTTTGTGTGCATTGGGTTGGTGAGAATTTTGGGCATTGTGTTTAAATTCGAGTATCAGCTAACCTTCTAGGCAAATGTTTCACACTGGGGTACCTCATGTATAAAAATAATGTGGGGGTTCAGATTTTGCAGTCACTTGTAGCTCTTTTAAGAAATTTTTCCTCTCCTGTCTTTTTTAAGAGAAAGGGGAGGGGCTGGGATTGTGGCGCAGTGGTAGCGCGCTTGCCTAGCATGCGTGAGGCACTGGGTTCGATCCTCAGCACCACATAAAAATAAAAAAAATAAAGATATTCTGTCCACCTACAACTAAAAAAATAAATATTTAAAAAAAAAAAGAGAAAGGGGAGACTTTAATATAAGTATGGTTAGTCCAAGGTACATACTATTTTATATTACAGTTTTTAATTTTTATTACTTTTTTAAGAGGAAAAGGAGTGTTTTGGTTAGACCAGGCTGAGTTGGGATTTGGAAATAAAAATAGCCATACTTCACCATATGTGGTATATGGCAGGCCTTAAATTAGGAATTTCATGTGAGTGTCATGGAATTCTCATGAGTGCTGTGTATAGAGGTGAGTGTTTTAAGTGAACAGAGAATATGTGAAAAATAGCGAATGCCATGGTGGCCCCTAGAAGTTTGAATCTGGATATCATCGCATAGATTTTGGGGTTTGGGAGTGGGCAAAAGTTGTAGCCTCAGGCCTCTGAGAATGTGGGGAGCTGGAATGGAGCCCTTGCACAAAGCCAAGAACCTCAAAGACTTTCCTGTTTATGAAAGGGAGATGAGAAAAACCATTTATTACTCTAGAGTAAATAGCAAGGAAGCTTTCTGTCTCAATTGGGCTTACAGAATCACTTATGAGAAAGAAATACTAGGCCCCAGCACTCACAGGCACAGGGTGTGAATTTATGGCTATGTGCTGCATAACATTTGATCAAGGGTGGACCACATACACAATGGGGTCCTACCAGATTATATGGCCTAATGACATTGTAGCCTCAGTCTGTGTAGGTACACTATGATGTTTGTACAGGATGAAATCACCTACTGATAGGGTCCTTAGAACATATTCCAATCACTAAGTGAACTATGACTGGACTTACACATTACAAGAAATTTAGGAGAAAAAGTTAACATGACAAATAAATCTAGAATATTGATGGATAAATATGGATAAATAATGAAAATGTGGTATACACATACTTCTATAGGATGAATTATGTCCCCTCAACTTTATATGTTGAAGTCCTAGCTCTCAATGCAATGGCATTTGGAGACGAAGACCTTTGGGAGATATTAGGTTTAGATAAGAGTCATAAGGGTGAGGCCTTCATGGTGACATTAGTGCCCTTATAGGAAGAGATGCCAGAGAGATTGCTCTCTTTTTCCTTGCCATGTGACCAAGTAGTGAGAAGGTGGTTGTGTACAAGCTAGGAGGAGAGCTGTCACCAGAAACCAATCATGCAGGCATCCTGAGCTTATACTTCTTCTCCAGAACTGTGAGAAAATAGATTTCTGCTTCTTAAGCCACCCAGACTGTGGTGTTTTGTTACAACAGAGACACATACACTGGAATATTATTCAGCCTTTAAAAAGAAGAAAAATTTGTCATATGTTACAACATGGGTAGACCTTGATAACATTATGCTAAGTGAAGTCAATCACAAAAAGACAAACATACTATGATTCCACTTAATATTAGGTATCTAAAGTAGTCAAACTCTTCTAAAGTAGAATGGAGTCTCCAGGGGCTGGGAAGAGGATAAAGGGGAGTTGTTGAGTGGGTACAAAATTTCATCTATCTCAGATGAAAGAGTTCTGGATATCTGTTTATGACAATGTGTGTGTAGTTAACACTAGTTTACTGTACATTTTAAAATGGTTAAGATGGCTGTCTTTGGCTTCTATAACAAATTATCATAGCCTGAGTGGCTTAAAAACAGATACCTCAGGGCTGGGAATATAGCTCAGTTGGTAAAGTGCTTGCTTAGCATATACAAGGCCCTGGGCATATTCAATCCCCAGCACCCACATTAACAAACAAACAAACAAAAACCACAAATATCTCACACTAGGGAGTTAGGATTTTGACATCATTTTTTGGGGACACAAATATTTTGTGCATTAAAAAAATGGCTTTTTTTTCCCCAAAACAAAAAAACCCAAAAGACTAGATCTAGGATAACTGATACCTATGGGGCCGTTCAAAAGTAAGCACAAAAAGCTGGGTGTGGTGGCGCACGCCTGTAATCCCAGCACTTAGGGAGGCTGAGACAGGAGAATCACGAGTTCAAAGCCAGCCTCAGCAATGGGGAGGCGCTAAGCAACTCAGTGAGACCCTGTCTCTACATAAAACACAAAATAGGGCTGGGGATGTGGCTCAGTCGTCCAGTACCCTTGAGTTCAATCCCTGGTACCAAAAAAAAAAAAAAAGTAAGCACAAAAAGCT
>PVHX01020851.1:0-16951 GCA_004024805.1 Geosciurus inauris | reverse complement strand
AAGACAGTCTGAAATAAACTTGTTTAAAATAATTAATGAGGTAGAGGAAGAAATATAGAACATAATAAAATAATAGCATTGTATAAAAAGGAGAAGATTGGAAAGATTGTAGTTCTAGAATTGAAAAACACACTGAAATAAATAACTTTATATCTGGGTTAAACATCAGGTTAAACATAGCAGAAGATAAAATCAGTGAGTTGGAAGGTAGAACTAAGGAAATTGCCCAGAATGCAGCATGGAGGTATAAAATACTGCATCCTGAAAGAACAGTTGAAAGAACTGGAGGAAAGAATGAAAAGATTCATTACATGTTTTAATGGAGTTTGTGGAGACAGTGGAGAGAATGATGAGAGGGCATTACTCTACAAGAGAATGCCAGGAATATTTCAAAATTTAAGAAAGATACTGATTTTTAGATGGTAATAGCACACTGAGTATTGAATAAGGTAATTAAATACATATCCACCTCTAGATACTTGATGTAGAAAACGACTTAAATGTCAAAGAAAATGAGAAACATCTTCAAGCAAGGAGGAAAGACAGATTATCTCTCTACAAACAGCAGACTCCATCAACCACAGTAGAGGTCAGAAGACAGTGAAATAATATCTTCCAAGTGCCCAGTGACCATTAAACTCCAATTCCAGATGAAGCTAGATTATTGTTTAGGAGTTAGGATGAAAAGACATTTTCATATAAATGAAGACTGAGAGTATTTACCTCTTGATCCTTGAGGAAAGAGCCAGAAGGGACATGTTTTATAAAGAAGCATTAATTGTCTTTTAAAGAAGACTAAAATGTGAGATGATTCAAAATTAAGGTGGTTTTTTTTTTTTTTTTTTTGGAATTTTTTTTAGATATTCATGGACCTTTATTCATTTATTTATATGTGGTGCCGAGAATCGAACCCAGTGCTTCACACATGCTAGGCAAGCGTTCTACCACTGAGCCAAATCCCAGCCCTTAAGGTGGTTTTCAACATGGAGCAACAATAAGGTAGAGGGGCAGGGACAGATGAGGTGGGGGCAAAGTTCAGAATTGAGTGTATTCTGAGGTCTTGTTATTTTTCAGAGGGATAAGGAGTTACTATTTAAAATATTTCATAATTCAAAAGTAAAAGAGCAATATCCAGACACTGATCTTTGACCACTATCATCATTAGCAGCATAGCAGCTAACCTCTCCATCTTTCATTTACGTTATTTCATTTAGCTTCACAGTAACTATGTGGAAGAGGGAATGTTCCCACTTTGGAAGGTAAGGAAACTGGGGCATATTTGCCTTCATACAGCAGTAGTGTATGGTCAGTAAAAATGTGGGCGAACCAAACCATATTGAGGTTGAAATACAATGAACTTGCCCATGACCCATATTAGAAAAGGGATAAAACCATTGTTCTAACTCAAGTCCCTGCTCTTTTCTCTGCCTCTCATGCTACCCTTCTCTGGCTAAATGCCTTTTGGGAAGAGTCAGAAATTGACTTTGTACTCCTGTACATGGATGTCCCATTTTTTCCCTCTCACACATCCTTTGGCCAGTGGGACTTTTCCCATTCAGACCTGATGCCCTGGCTGTGTTGTTACCATGTATCACATGGACCAGCTGAGTCTGCTTGATCCTTGTTTTGATTTCAACAAGCCTGGGCTCGCTGTCTGTCCCCAGTTTCTATGTGGTGCTCAGACAACATCACCAGCACGGGGTTGCTAGGAAATGTAATTGCGATCATAACATTTGGAGCATGTGTCTTCTCTCTTCCCTCCCATATACACCTGCCTTTACCATCTGTTCAGGATGCTTCTGGCACCTTGACCCTGCCATACTGAGATACTCCACTGCATTCTGGACTGCAGATTGTAGAGCTTGGATTTCTTGAACCAAGAAATTGTCAGTGAGAAAACCAGTGCCTAGGGTTGCTAAGCTACACTGGACCCCGTTCTAGTCACACACTGAAGGAGAGGTTCCAGGAGTGAGATGTCCCATGTCCAGGGAATTTTCATTCAATTTCTTTTGAACAAAAAGACTATATCTGGGGCTGGGGCTGGGGCTCAGCGGTAGAGCGCTTGCCTCGCATGCGTGAGGCCCTGGGTTCGATCCTCAGCACCACCTACAAAGCAATAAAATAAAGACATTGTGTCCATCTACAACTAAAAAAATATTAAAAAAAAAGACTATATCTGCTCAAGTTTCCTTTATACGTGTGTGTGCACACATATTTACATGCACAAATGCATATGCACACACGTGTATGTATACTTACACATATATGCACATGCACATACAGAATTAACTGGTTAAGTCTGTGAAAAATATATATATTTGCTGTTGTTTGCCTTTTGCCCCTTTGGTTTGTTTAATCTTGGACCGTGCTGTTTGGTTTCCTGAATTGCTGATTAATTTCAGGCTAAAATAGTTAATCAGGTAACCCACATGATCTGGCTTGAACACAGAATAAGAGAGGAGCTCTGGATGTATGTTCTTGTTATTGGCTTCTCACACAATGTCATCATTCTTCTGAGGATTTTTCTTGGTGCATTTGGGCAGACCTGAGATCAAATTCATACCAGAAGTATTCCTGATTTAAATAACCAGCATTAGCAGGCCTGGTAGACAGATGGTGTCTTAAAGGCAAACAAAGGCTCTTGGCTTGCTGCTGATGGAAGCTATGGGCTCCTCCGAGCCCTCTGCTTTCCCCCAAATGCTGTAGATACCAGCATTGCCAGGGCCGTCCCATTATTGAGGCCTGTGTCCTGTGGTATTGTGGCTAAGAAAGAGCATTTCATCTTCTCCACGGGTGTGCCAGAGGATCAAGTATACCATTCCTAGGGACGGTTGAGGGATGGAAATAGCATTCAACTTGCAGTTGTAAGAGCTGAGTTCATGTTCAAACTCAACCAGCCATCTCAGGTGTGGTTTTGGTGAAGCCTTTGGACCTCAGTTTTTCCAGCTGGGAATTTATGGCATTTATCTTCACATTGTAAAAAGAGTTGAGTGAGATGATGCAGGAGAAAAAGCTTTGTAAACCTTAAAACACAATACAAATATAAGGCATTGTTACTCTCAGTGCGTGGAGGATGTATTGTGGGAAGTTAATGGCCCTTGCTGTACCATATTTCAGTGCCAAGAATGATGAGAGCTGTCAATAAAAATCGATTAATGATGAGATGGAGAAGCTGTTTGACTCAGTGTGGAAGCCAGTGCTTTATAAATTAAATGCATGCATTCATTGAACAAATATTTATTGAGTAGCTACTAAATGCCAGGCACTGGGAATACATCAGTGAATAAAACAAGTGGAATTGTGATTAACGTTTCCTTTGGCCTTCAGAAAGTCAGAAGAATTAGATGTGTTGTTTTCCTGAAGTTAAATTTATTCAATAAATAATTGGTCTTTACGCCATATTTGTCCTGCTTTTGGTGTTAAAATGTCTTTTCTTTTGGGCAGTGATGGTGATAGCAGATGGTAGTTGTTTTTTTGAAAAATTTCTTATGTAGTATAAATAAGAAAAGGGTAACACCTTGAAATTCAAAAGCCAAGGAGCCACTCACCCGGCCCAGTCTCCCACCCAGTGTAGACTTGGCATCCACTTAGCATTCTTCCCAGGTGTCATCTAGTTGGTGTGTGGATAATTCTGGAAAAGGGGACCTCACTATCTTCAAAAAGCAGCCATTCCAGTTTTAAATAGCCTTTATCTTTTGAATGTTCTTTCCAAATATTAAGTTGAAGTCTGCCATCCAAAAATGTCTTCCTAGCAATCTTTTTTCTTCTGGAGCAAACAATATCCATCGACTCCATTTCCTTTAGCCCTTCAGATTCATAAAGCAGGCTACCATGTTCCTTGTAAGCATATTTTCTGGGCTGTTTGTCTTCACTCTCTTTTCCCAAGTTCTTTTTGGCCTCATTTCTCACTCTTCACCCTTTCCTTCCACCTCTGCTGGCCACCTTCCACTCTGCCAGGGTTTCTGCTGGAATCTGCTGCTCAGAAGGGACCCAGGGCTTAGCTGTGGGCTGATTTGTGCTGAGTGCTCCTGCCCCTATCTTGGCCTTCGAATGCAGATGAAGGAAGTAAAGACTGCATTTGCCTTTTTGGCAGCTCTGCTGTCCTGTTGACTCATTTTGTGATGAAGTCTCCTAAAACCCCCCAGCGGCCCCTCTCCCTGAGTTAGCCCCCTTGTCATATAAATTGCTGATAAGTCAGAGTTCCTCCTACCCTATGTTTAGGCAATGCAATTTTTTCTTCATCTAAGTGCAGTCCTTTATAGTTCATGACTATTATATTTCATCTTTTCACTTTGGACTGTGGTTTCAGCATGTTGAGGTCATCTGAATCCCGATTCAGCCTTCTAGCTTACTAGCTATTTTTCTCAGATTTATGTCAGCAGCATATTTGACAAATTTGTCTTCATCTGGAATTTTAATTCAGGGTTAAAAGAGTGAAACTCAAAGATAGAGCTCTGGGTCACGTCAGTAGAGACCTTCCAAGTTTAAAATGCATCTGTAACTCAGTGCCTGAGGCATCTGTGCAGAGAATCAGTGCATCTGTGAGTACATACATCAATCCTCAGTGTCTTTGCTAACTACAGACCACCTAAGAGCGTTATCCACGCTGCTGCATCAACTTTATTTCTAATTCTTTTGCTTATCTTTTTTTTTTTTGATACCAGGGATTGAACCCAGGGATGCTCAACCACTGAGCCACATCCCCAGCCCTTTTAGTATTTTTATTTAGAGACAGGGTCTTGCTAAGTTGCTGAGACTGGCTTTGAACTCAAGATCCTCCTGCCTCAGCCTGCCGAGCTGCTGGGATTACAGGCGTGTGCCACCAAGCCCCGCTGCTTATCATTCTTAGGACAATGTCAAACATGCCCATTATAGAGCCATCGTTGCTACGATTATGACTTTCAAAGTTTACTTTTTCAGCTCAGACATGTGTCAAGTTCACAGTTTTAATTTTTTTTACTGGATATATCTAGAATGTTTCAGGTTTTTTTTTTTTTTAAATATTTATTTTTAGTTGTAGGTGGACACAATATCTTTATTTTATTTTTATGTGGTGCTGAGGATCAAACCCAGTGCCTCCCACGTGCTAGGTGAGCACGCTACCACTGCGCCATAATCCCAGCCCCTAGAATGTTTCAGGTTTTAAAAAAATCCATTCATTATCTCCCTGCCTTTTAAAGCTGCCTTCTCCCTGTGTGTGATCACTATTATTTCAGTGATAGTGCCACCAAATTGGTCAATCTAGATTCCTGGGAGCTATTCCCAGTGTCTTTGTTTTTCTTCTCACTCCACAGCTAATCCAATCAGTTGGTATGAAATCCTTCCTTCTTCTTCTTTTTTTTTTTTTTCATAATTTTTAGTTGTCAATGAACCTTTATTTTATTTATGTGTGGTGCTGAGAATCGAACCCAGGGCCTCACACATGCTAGGCAAGTGCACTACCACTGAGCCACAACCCCAGCCCTGAAATTCTTCCTTCTCAATACTGCATAATCCACCCCTCAGGCTCTGATCTGTCTGTCCTATATAATTGCAACAGTCTTCTGGCTAGATTCCCCATTCCTAGTCTTATTCCTAGCGCATCATCTACTATGTCCCCAGAAAGCAAAAGCACAAATTGTATTTTGTCACCGGCTCCCTGTCCACTGTAAATGATGGCTGGTTCTTCATTATCTAGCCTTTGTCTCACTAACTTAATCACTGTGCCTTCTACTGATCCTGCACTCTAGAGGTACTATCTATTCTTGGTTCCAAATGCAGCATGTTAACTTGTACTTTGCACATGCTATTTCCTTTACTTTGAATGCTTTTCCACTCTTTCTGGTTAGCTAACCTGTACTACTTGACCTTGCCCAAGCGTCCTCTCCTTTGGGACTCTCACAGTTCTAGACTGAGTTTGGCATCCCCTTTTCTGACCTGCCATAACATACCCACTAGATCACTTGTCACATGGTAGAGTAACGGCTTGTCTGCTCTTCCCACTTGGTTGGGGCCCTTCTAGGGCAATGACTGTGTCTGCTTGTAACTGTAGCCACAACTCCTAGCACATAGTAGGCACTAAGGGTTTACTGAGCAAACAGGTGAATGGCTAGCCTAAAAAATCATTTCCAATTATCTGGGACTGAGTGACCATTAATTTCCTTTCTCAGCAATACTCTGATTCTGTGTGTGTGGCATCCTTTTGATTTACTGGCCTTGTAATTCTATTACAAAAGGAAAAGAAGTACTTTGATGTTGATTAGGTCTCTTTTCTTTCTATAGGTGTTTCATCTGATTTCTAATTCACTCTAGGATTGTTAAACTCTGTTTTCACTGCTTAGTTACATGTTTGTTTCTTCGACCCTGTATTAGTCAGCAAAGGCAACTAATCATAACAAATAGCCCCAAATCTCATTGACTTGGCACAATAAGTTTAATTTTTTCAGTTATGCCACAGTCCAGGGTAGGTATTCCTTGTCGGGTGGCCTTGTTATGGTGACTCAATGACCCAGTTTGTTTTCATCTTACAGCCCTGCTCTGTTCCTGTCTTTGGAGCCCTCTCCATGTTGCTGATGTATGGAAAGAGAAAAAGGGGTGCACATGAGAGAGACATATGTGTGGGAGGGTCTCTCGGGCCTGGCCTGGATGTTGCACACCTTCACTTCTGCTTTCATTTCATGGCCATATCCAGCTCTGGGGACACTAGAAAGTGTAGGCTGGCTGTGACCCTAGCTAGAAAGAGGGGACATGGGTAGGAGTGAGCATGAACAGTCTCTGCCATTGCACCTGTTCTTAGGTTCTGGCCTCAGGTTTCCAGACTGCATTCCAGGGTCCTCCTTGTCCAGGGCTCTGTGCTCTGAGTCCTTGGATTTCTGGTCTTTGCTCTTTGCCTGTTCTCTCTAACCCTCTTAGCAGGTGGTACGTAACTTCCCTTTGCTTGCTGACTTGTCTGGATTCCATTCCTCCCCTCTCCAGTTTCCTAGAAGCTCCTCTTTGCTTTGCTCATGTGTCTGTGTCTGGACTGGCAGATCCCTGGTACCTGTCAGGTGTGTTTCTGGGGGGCAGCTCACCCTGCTCCAAGTCCCAGTGCTATAGAGGTGAGTCCTTTCTCTTTATCCAGTGCTGCGAGTCTTGGACCTGGACTCAAACTCTATTTTAAGAGACAGGGAGCTTAGAATTGCAGTTAAAGAGCTACTGGAAAAAAATAAAGCCTTTGGGAAGCCAGACAAGTTAGTGCTGGATGTCTTAAAGAAGACAAGCTTGAATAAGAAGAAAGCATCTCACATTTTAGTGCGAGGTCTTTAGGTAAGAGATAAAGGCAAGATTCTCAACTTCTAGAACTTAGGGATATTGCTATGGGTTCCTGAGAAAGGGAAAAGAATGTGCTTTCTTGGAAAAACTGTGAGTGGGAGATCCCATCTCAGGTGCTCTGGAAGTAATCTACTGGGGGGCAGGAGATGGATGAGCAAGCTTAAAATCATTTTTTATTCTGTGATTCTTTAAAAAGAGGTGAGTATTATGCTTTTGACTCATACCACTTTTGAAAGATGCTTAGACTTATTGCTAAATGATTTCGTAAACAGAAGGGGTATTGTCTTGTAAGGTTTCAGGAACATTGATGCCTGAATTCCATCCTCTATACTCTCATCCCCTTGCACTGCAGGTTACCCACTGGAGCAAGCCACTTGCTCCTTCTTTTGATGGTCTATTAAGGGAGGATGGGTACAACATGATCTTTCAGGTCTCGGTGAGAAGTAATTCATGTTTCTAACATGCTTTAGAATATGTGAGTACACCATGCCTATGGGTATTCAAAATACAATTGTATTTTTGTTAGGTGCACGTCTCTGTATCTTGGTTCTTTGCTTCTTGCCTTGAAACATGCAGGTTTTGGCAAATACTGTTATTATTATTATTTTTGTGCTGGGGATGGAATCCAGGGCCTAGTGCATGCTAATCAAGTACTCTATTGTTCAGCTATAGTCCTAGCCCACAAATACCACTTCTAAGAAGTAGTTCCTTAAATTTGTGTGCCTCTCCTGGCAAGGACTGAAATGGAACCCTCTGCTGGGTTGGGAGCTAGGAAGGAGGGGTAGGAGACTGGAAGCCAATGTGTTCAAGCCAGAGACCTCACTGTAAATAAAGGCCAGGAGCAAGGTGCCTTGATGCCAAGCTGCTTGGTTTGAACTGGTGGCTTTGTGCAAGTTAATCCCCCTGTGCCTCTTTTGTCTCATCTGTGAAATGGGCATAAGTGTGATGCCTACCTTATCAGGATGTTATGAGTATTAAACAAATTAATATGCGTAAAATCATAAGAACAGGGTCTGGCCCATGGGAAGTGGTCTGTAAATATTTTTAGCAAGAATTTCAGAATGTACCAGATACCTGTCTCAGATGCCTTTTCCTTTGTTCCTTGCTGAATAAATAACCTCCTTTTAGGTATTTCAAGGATCCTAGGGCTGACCTCATGCTTACATACCCAAGAAGGATTCCCACTGTCCTCATGCTAGCTTGGGTTATGTGAGGAGAGGACCATCAGTGCACGGAGAACCCAATTTTTCAGTTTATAGGGCTTAATCGAAGTGTTTATTATATATAATCACAGCACTGAGGGAGCCTCAGAGGGCTCGGTGGTACCAGGCGGGGCTGGGAGCTCGTGCTCTGCTGGTATTCTTTTTAATATTTTTTTAGTTGTAGATGGACACAATGTCTTTATTTTATTGCTTTATATGTGGTGCTGAGGATCGAACCCAGGGCCTCACGCATGCGAGGCAAGCGCTCTACCGCTGAGCTACAATCCCGGCCCTCTGCTGGTATTCTTAAGTGGGTCAAGATGGTGCTAAACAGTAGGGAGGGCTGTGCTTCCAGACTTGCGTTATTACTTCTGGGAGAATCTCTGGGGGCTTGGAGACTTTGTACTTCTCAGTCTAACCAAATTGAAGCTGTCCCCCTTTCCTGGTGAGTCATTCTGCTTTAACCTCTGATTCAGTGTTCTCGAGGGACCTCACCTGTTTAATGCACAACGAGGAAGGTTGAGGCAGGGGCTAGAGAAGTGGTGTTATATGAGCAGATAGATAATAACTGTATGGTGTCACTTGCAGTCTGGGCCTCTTCCATTGGCCCTTATTTCCTCTGCCTGTCCCCTGACCCTGGGGTAAGCCATGGATGAAGGTGGGGGAACAAGTGGTGGACTAAGCACCACTGTGGAAGAATAGGATTCATTAGTTGAGGGCAAAG
Source organism: Geosciurus inauris (assembly GCA_004024805.1). NCBI lineage: Eukaryota > Metazoa > Chordata > Mammalia > Rodentia > Sciuridae > Geosciurus > Geosciurus inauris. The sequence goes on along the minus strand of PVHX01020851.1, from coordinate 7,735 downwards.
GTCATGCTCTTCTGAAAAATTAAATCCAAACAGATGTTCATTAGGTAACTCCCATGTGTAGAGCACAATGCTGGGGCTGTGGAGGTACTTGGAGTAGTAAGACCTGACTCATGTCCTCAGGGAGCTCACGATCTCCTGGGGGAGACAGATGTATGAGTGAAAGAGGTGGTGGTGAGTGTGGGACAGGAAGGTGCGAGAATGGAGCTATCGCACATGCTCTGCTGGAAGAGTTCTGGGAGGTCCCGCTGGGCTCACCTGGTGCATGTTAAGTATCCAGAGACTTTTACATTGAAAAGATTTTTTTTTCTATTGTAGTAACACATAACATAAACTACCATCTGAACCAGTTTAAGTGCGCAGTTCAGTAGTGTTAAGTATATTCACATTGTTGTGAAACACGAATTTTTCATGTCAACAAACTGAAACTCTGTGCCCATTAAACTTCTCCTTTCCTTCTTCTGGCCCCTGACAACCACTGTTTAACTATTTCTGAGCGTGATGACTACAGACCCCTCTATTTGTCTTCTTAAGACTGGTTTATTTCACTTACATAATGTCCTCTGCATTTATCTATGCCTTAGCATATATCAGGATTTCATTTTTAAGGCTGAATAATATTCCATTGTATGTATATACCACATTTTATTGCTTATCCTTTCATTGATAGGCATTCAGATTGTTTTCGCCCATTACCTATTGTGAACGGTGTCCCTATGATGTGGGTGTGCAAATATCTTTTTGAGACTGCTTCCAGTTCTTTTAGATTTGTATCCAGAAGTGGGATTGCTGGATCATAGAGTAGTTCTATTTTTAACTTTTTCAGGAACTGTCATGTTTTCCGCGGCAGCTATACCACTTCAAGTTCCTACCAACATTGCACGATGGCTCCAACTCTCTACACCCTCCCCAACACTTGATTTCTGTTTTTTTTTTTTTTTAAATATCTTTTGATCCTAATGGATGTGAGATAAAGCTCATTATAGTTTTGATTTTTATTTCTAAGATGGTTAGTGATGTTGACCACTTGTATATCATCTTTGGGAAATGTTTATTCAAGTACTTTGCCCTTAAAAAAATTTTCTCTTTGTCCTGGGGATTGAACCCATGGCTCTGCACATGCTGAGTGCATGCTCTACTGCGGAGCTACACGTCAGCCCTTTTGCCCATTTAAAAGCAAAACTCAAGCTTTTTTTGGTGTTCTGTCCATACCTCTTGGTCATCTGGGATTGGCCTGTTTCTGCAGCAATGGCCAGTCCAGAACTGCACTAGCAGAAACAGAGTAGCAGGTGCTTCCCCCTTATCCTCATTGGCCAAATAACCAGGATCCTCTGGAGACATTTAGCTCTGCCCTTATTCTGCTGCTTTTAGTTTGTGATGATTTTGTACAGATTAGGTGCTGGGTGTGTAAGTTTCCTATCGCTGCTATAACAAATTACTAAGAACATAGTAACTTAAAACAAACATTATCTTATATTTCAGGAGGTCACAGGCCTCTAGGGGGTTCAGGGGGCTGTTTTCCTTCCAGATGCTTTAGGTGAGATATCTTTCCTCCCTTTTCCCACATCCCTTGACTCAGGGCCCCTTCTTCCATCTGCAAAGTCAGCAGTGAAGCATCTTCTCTCTGTTCTACTGTCTCCCTGATAAGGACTCTGCTGATTTTACCAGACCCACTTGGTTAATCCAGATAATCTCCCCTTTCCAAGATGCTTAACTTAGCTGTAGCTGCAGAGTTTCTTTTACCATGGCAGGTAACATATTCACAGGACCTAGGGATTGTGCCCTGGACATCTTTGGGAACTGGTGACACTGGGCCTCTGCTATCTAATGAGCAGTGGTCAGAGCAGTGTTTGGAGGGTTCTTATTCTCACCTTCCAGCTTTGGACTTCACCCTGGGTGAAAGAATCACCATCCGGGAATTTGGAAGCTTGAGCCTGAGTTTGGCTCGACACTGGCCAGACTGGAACTGAGGGTGAGAGCCTTGCTTCCTCCGCCCCAGTGCCCTTGCTGTAAAAGAAGGAAGCGGGCAAGTGCTCCCAGACCTCCCAGCTCTGCCATTGCTGAGTCTGCTCTCCTTCCCCACCCAGCTCTCATTTCTCTTTTGGTTTCTTCACAATGCTTTCTCCCCTCAGCTCAAGGGGAGATAGAAGCTGCCCTGAAGGGGTATAAGAGGAAAGGTATTTGAGGCTTTAGGAAAAGGGCTCCTGGGCACCCATTAGTCAACAGGGAGGCAGGCATAGGAGAAATGAAGGTCACCAAGGCACTACTTTATTGCCTGTCCCCTTTCTCCAGCCCCTACATAAAGTTCCTTGGAACAAACAAATGAAACTATTACACGCCCTGTAAGCCTAATCGGGCTATATATAACTTGTTCACTGGCTTCAAATGAAACTTCAATTCTCCTTCTCTTCCAATTTATTCCTGATAAGGTAAACTATTTGTAAACTGCCAGTCAGATGGAAAATGTGTCTCTGTGTGGCTCCGGTGTCCTGTAACCCAATTGGTGTGGTGACTGGGATGGGCACTTCTGCATTTAGGGAACAGAGAGAGATTTACAACCATGGATGTGGCATTGAGGAGGAGACGTACCCAGGTTGGTTGTTCTCTTTGGGACAGGTGGTCCACCTCTGCTCTGCAATAGGCTGGGAGAGGTGGCCAGAGGACAACTGGTATCCTTCAGTGGCTAGGGAAGCGGGGACATGCCTGCTTGCGTCTATCTTTGTCACCTCAAGAGAATGTTGACTTGAAATAGTTAAACTTTAGTAGGCGTGCATGAGCATCCATGCATTCTATTGGATAATTATATTGTCTCCATTTTACTGATAAGAATACTGAGGATCAAAGAGGTTAAGTTAAATTAATGAAGATCACACAGCTATGAAGTGGAGAGTTAAGATTCAAACCAAGATGAATCTACTGTCTAATTAGATGTTTAATTCCAAAACACATCTTCTTTATACTGATGCCACCTTTTATCTCCTGAATTGTTGTATTCATTTAGAACCAGTGTCCTTGGGATGGAGAGTGGGCACCATGGGTGAAGGGACATGGGAGTCTGTCATTACTGAGGCAGTCTGGATGGGGGGGACAGCCCCAAGCTGTGCGCTCTGGCAGAGGCCAGCCAAGCACTTCAGAAAACCAAACTGCCTGGACCTAACCCTTGGGCCAGCCTCGTGTTGGCTGCTTTGGTTTCAGGTCCAAATTTAGTTATAGATTCTGAAAGAGCAAGGGCCTGGCTGTGCAGAGTTACCCGAGAGCAAGCACGGGTGTGTGTCTGTGTGTGTGTCTGTGTAAGTGAATGTGCGACTGTGGCCTGCCCTTCCCTAGGAGACTGGTGGCTTGCTGAGGCAGGGGAGTATCTTGCACAGCTGTGTCTCCCACAGCTCATCACCAGCAGGGTCCTATGTAGACATACATCTTGTTACAGTTTGCATCTGGAATATCTCCCTAAAGCTCATGTGTTTAAGGCGTGGTTCCCAATGCTGCAATGTTCAGAGGTGATGCGTTAGGTACTTGGTTGGACCCTGAGGGCTCTGATCTACTCAGTGGATTGATTCCTGGATGGGTGAATGGACTGTGGGGAGGTGGTGGAAATATAGGCAGGCAGGGCATGGTTGGAGGAAGTAGTTCACTGTGGGTGCCCTGGGGGGGCTATTTCTTGTCCCTTTTCCCTTCTTCTCTTTCTCTCACTGCTTAGTGTCTGCCACGAGCAGCTTTTCTCTACCACACCCTTCTGCCGAGATGTGCTACCTCACGTCAGGTCCAAAACAATGAAACCTGCTGACCATGGCCTGAAACCTCTGAAACCATGAGCCAAAATAAGCCTTTTGTCCTTCAAGTTATGTCAGGTATGTTGGTCCCAGCAATGAAAAGCTGACTAACACCCAGACATATCTTGAAAACTCACCCTATACCAGGCACTATGGGGGCTACAGATTAGAATGAGACAGGACTCTGATCTCAGGGTTATTCTTAAGCAGGGATCAGAAGCCACAGACATACTAATGTGGATATAAGGAAAGCAATGTTGGTGATGCTTGGTGCCTCCACGTCCCACATTGTTGACACATGTGTTTGCATGTGTGTGCGTGTAATCGAGGGGTCATATGAGGGACCCCTTACCTGATGATTTGGGCTCAGTGGGTGGTGCTTTCATAACTTCTTGGTTTAACTGGGAAGTTGGGTCAGACATTTGCCATCCTGAGTGTTTTATAGAGCAAACTGCCTGTTGGTCATGGTGCTAGCAACCAGTGTCTGTAGTTTCAGGCTGCCAGGGGACCATCCGGTGCTTAGTCCATCTGTGCTTTGTGCTGAAGTGACATTTTCCTTCAGTGTACTGGGTGCATAGAGCAGAACGAAGCCGATGCCCTTTTTCTTCTAATAATCTTCCCTTTGTGTGTGAAAACTGGGGAGCTCTTGACTTTAGGAAGATGCCTTCAAGTCACTCCAAACCTCTGCATCTATGCTCTTGTCCTCCCCACCCCAAGGGCCCTCATGGGTGGAGACAGCTTGTTATTGGCCCCATTTCACAGGTCGAGGAAGCCAAACACAGGAAGACAGAAGGAACTTGTTCAAGGAAGTCAATGAGCAGGCCATTGAGATTCCCATGGATCCTACTGCGGAGTCCTGAGCTCATCAGAGAGGGTGAGGAACAGCTGAATAAAGCAGAGGATACTTCAGAAGCTGGGCAATGTGGGAGTACAGGTCTTGCGTGTCCCAGTCTCAGGGAGTTGTGATGGTCCTAGCCCACTAGTCATGCTCCATGAGACTTAGGGAAACGGCCCTAGGAAGTTACTGCCTGATTCAGCAGACATTTTGCAAGTTTAAGTATTTATCAGCATTAAAGGCGGGAATTCAGGGGGTGGGCGAGTAGGGGGCCTGAAGATCCATCTGGAAAGCTGATTTCTTTTGACAGCATGTTCCAAACAATAAATTCCTCCTCCACCACCACTACCCACTTGAGAATTCCAGAATCTGTGAATGCCAAAAAAGTGTGTAGGACCATAGAGATCATCTGGTGAACTTCCTCATTTTACAAATGAGGGGACCGAAACACAGAGCGGGAGATGAACTTGTCCAGGTCACACAGCTACTTAGGGAGGGAGGAGGAGACCTGGCATCCATCCTTACTCAACAAAGTGACTCAAGAGGGAACATTGCCCGGGAAGTGGAAATAGCTAGCACTATCTGTGCTTCAGTGGAAATATGGGGGGCCAGACACTCTGGACAGAGTCCATGTTGGGGTGCCTACAAAGGCCTTTCTGGTGCTCTGGGCTCCCCTAAACCTCTCCTTCATTCCTGCAGGCCCCTGGACTCAGAGCCCCCTTTAGCAATAATAGAATAATGCCAACTAATGACTACAGCTCATGGAGATCTTGGTAGATGGTGACACTGTGCTAAGTAATATACAGTTTTTAAAAACCCTTGCAAATAATGCGCCCAAGCTCAAGGGCCAGTAAGTGGCAGTACAGAACAGGAACTTTGGTCTCATATGATCCCTCATCTGTCCTTTCAACCAATAGGCGAGGCTACTTTCTCTGTGGAGAGGTCGCTGCTGTTTTTGTTTTTAAATTTTTAATGTTCTTTTTAGATATACATGACAATAGAGTGTATTTTGACATATCATACATACATGGAGTATAACTTCCCATTTCTGTGGTTGTACATGATGTGGAGTTACACTGGTGGTATTTTTATATATGAACATAGGAAAGTTATTTCCAATTCGTTTTCCTATTCCCATTCCTCCTCCCTTCCCTTCATTCCCCTTTGTCTAATCCAGTGAACTTCTGTTCTTCCATGGCTCTCCCTTATTGTGTGTTAGCATCCATATATCAGAGAGAACATTCAGCCTTTGGGTTTTGGGGATTGGCTTATTTCACTTAGCATGATATTATCCAGTTCCTTCTGTTTATTGGCAAATAGGTGGCTGCTGTTATTCATTAATTCTTTTCTGGTTTGGTCCTGCTAAAACTTAGTATTTTGGGCTGGGGTTGTGGCTCAGTGGTGAAGCACTCGTCTAGCACATGTGAGGCACTGGGTTCGATCCTCAGCAGCACATAAAAAGAAATAAAAGTATTTGTGTCCATCTACAACTAAAAAAAAAATTTAAAAAACCTCAGCATTTCCAGATCCCACACTCTACATTCCCACTTTTTTCTTTGCTGTTGTCCTAGACCAAAACGAGGTCCAATTTGTCCTAAAGGTTCTAACCTTCCTTATTACTATGAGAACATGGTCAGAGGAGAGGAACATAAACAGAGAGACAGAGTTACAGAGATCCTGGAGTTCCACAGCATTTTTACAGCCCTGGTTTCTGCACTGTAGATCCTAACTGCGTTGTGAGATGAAAAATGGCAATGCTGTTGACCTCTGCCTTCTCCTTCTGGGCTCTTAAAGATGGACTTCCTCATCTCTCCCCTCTTGCTCCCTTTTGGCCCAGGATTTCTAACCAGTTGAGGCTGAGAAAGAGTCCAGGCAACACTGAAGTTACCCTTGGCCTAAACTAGATTTCCAAGTACCCTTGACCTCAGTGGTGTCCATCCCTCGGAGCCTCTGCCTCAGCCAAGGATGACCCCAACAGATGTTTCCTCAGTCCTCCAAGGGGAAGAGTAGGAGGAGTAGGGGAGCCAAGGGGGACAGGTATGGTGAGATCTAGATAGTGTCAGAAAAACCTGAGCAGAAAGAAGAGAAGGGCAGCTCTGGGCACAAGAAGGACAGGAAACATGTAATTGTGGAGGAGAGAGCTCAGGAGATTCCAGAACACATAAGGATCTGGGGAAAGTGCAAGAATTGCCAGAGAAATGGAAGTGGGGTGGAAGTGCTATGTCAGCCCCAGGCTGGGTCTCACTGGATGGGGCCCTGTGCTTCTCTCTGCCTGCGTTTCATCTCCAGCAACGGGAATAATGTGTCTGTCTCCTCACTTAACACAGTCAGGATGCTGTTGAAATCTGTGTTCATTAGCAAACTTTTCTTTTTGTACCTGATAGGGACCAGCTCCAGGCTGGTGCCAGAGCTACAGGGATAAATATGTTGGGGCCTGCCCTGTAGATGCTCCAGGTGCCTGGAGCAGGGCTTTTGGGCACTGTGGAAAGGTGCAGGGCTGACCTAGCTTCCCGTGGTCCATCTCTCCCAGCCAAGGGTCTGATGCCTGATATTTAATGGCGCTTGAGAACACTAGATGTGTTTGGACACGAGTCTGGTTTTACTCTGTTGTGAAGGCATGTTTGTGCATGTGCGTGTGATTTATTTGATATTTGAAAACAATTTATGACCAAAATTCTTTGCACCCTTCTCTGGGACTGTCATGTGCTGAAGGCTCTGGAGAGGCACTTGTGCAGGGCAGGGCCTTGTCTTGCCAGTGTCTCCCCTCCTGTGGGCCTGAATTCACTCCTTTCATCCTCTTCCTGAAGGTCAGCCTGAGTAGCTTGCATTCCAAGACTTCACCCCCTGGCTTCCTGTTCCTGAGAAGAACAGTCTCCCTTCCCACATCTCCTTCCTCTTGGGATAGTCTTCTAAGGACTCCGAGTCTAATGGTGAACCCTCTTTGACTTTGAAAAAACGGATTAATTTTTTGTTATGGTAAGATATGTAGAACATAAAACTTACCATTTTAACCATTTTAAAAGATATATTTTTAGTTGTAGATGGACACAATAACTTCATTTTATTTGTTTATTTTTATGTGGTGCTGAGGATTGAACACAGTGCCTCACACATGCTAGGCAAGTGCTCTACC
>PVHX01020850.1:0-31010 GCA_004024805.1 Geosciurus inauris | reverse complement strand
TGCTATGGCCTGGGGCCTCTGGTTCCCTGAGAAAACCCTGTGCCCTGTATGAAGCTCAGGGCCTCTCCAAGTCAGAGAAAGAGGCTCTGTGCCTGTCTCCGGCCTAACACCAGGCAAGGCCAGGAAGACGCGTCCTTGGGCCAAAGGCAGTGGACCGGACACAGTACTGCAGGGCCTGGACACGCTCCCACCTCCACTGGGCCTGGGCGCTCAGGGACCAGCCTGGTGGGAACAGGCGCTCCCAGTCAGAGTGGCAGGTGCAGGAATCCTGGGGTCTGAGCTGAGCTGGGCAGGGAGCCAGGGCAACCCCAGAGCATCTGGCTGCCCCAGGGCTCTGGACACTGCAGGCCCATTCCTGTCTCTGCAGGTGGGTGAGTTCAGGTGAGGCAGGGAGAGCTGCCCAGGCACGTGGGAAGAGGGGGCCAGACATCACGCCCCTCCAGCCCTACTCCAGTGACCCCCAGGGTCCTGTGGGCATGTGCACAGGACACCTGCCACGTGCCAGGTTAGCCAGGGACCAAGGCAGGTGGAAGCCTCCTCTGCACCACCTGGATACAGACGGTCTTGCACATGCCTCTGTCTGAGCATCCGAGGACAGTGTCTGCCCACTGCATGGCTCTGGGGCCCAGTATGATGACCCAGGGCACCTTCTGCCCCTTGTCTGATGCCAATCCACCCAGGGCCCAGCTGGCCTCTTGGAGACAGAAGCCCACAGGGAGGCAGGTGACAGCTCAAGGTGCTGGGTGCCACTCCTGGGCTGACCAGAGGACAGACCTGGACCCAAGGGGGCTGGGGTCCATTTCCAAGGGCAAAGATGCTTTTCTGCCTCATCCCAGCCAACTGATCTCACACCTAGAGCCACACCCAGTAAGTGGCACACTGCGCAGAGGAAAGACCAGGCTGCCCTCACTCACCTGTGGCCGTTAGACTGGGCAGGAGGGTTCCATAGGGCCAGCAAATTCCAGCCCTGCCTGATGTGAGCCCCAGCTGCTGTCCACGCCTCTGCAAAGTGGGGTCAGGGGCTACCTATCTTCCTAGGCGCCGAGAGTGCCGGCCCAGAAAGGCATCCTGGAGGAGAGGCCCAGGAAGGCTCTCAGCCCTGCTCAAACCTCACCCCTTCCAGAGGACATTCCCTCACGAACCCCACTTTCTAGTGTTGCCAAAAGCTTGGTCCTTGTCTCCGAAGCCAATCCAATAGTGAGGACACAGTTTTGAGAAAAAGGGAAAAGATAGTTTATTGTTTTGCTAGCAAAGGGGACTCAGGTCCCAAAGGCTGTGATTCTGCCCATCAGCAGGAATAAGGGGTTTTTATAGAGGTGATTCAGAGAAAATGAGATTATGGAGGAGAGATCAGGAAGGAGAAGATCAGGGAAAAGAAGATCAGGGAGGAGAAGGTCAGGGAGAGGAAGGCTGGAAAAAAGATAAAAACATGTAAGTTTCAAGGCCACAAGGGATACAGTCGAAGCACCGAGTGAACCCCCGTGACATAGCATACCCTCATTACATTTCCTTCCCGACAGAAACCCTTCCCGAAACAACCTGTCCCGGCGTGCCTTTGCCTGAGCAGCAGCCCTCCTCTGCTGGAGCACGAGCTTCAGGCCAGACAGGAAGAAGCACCAGTGAAGCCTGGGAGGGCACGCTCCACAGGCCTGGCCAGGAGAGGGTCACACTGAAGCAGTACTGGGACATCTGGTCCCTTGTCACAGACGGGGTGTGCAGCACCCTTTGAGAGTCTGGTCTACAGAGGACAGTGCCATATTACAGACGGACAGGTCCCAGACCCAAGGGAGGCGCCCTCGGAGCCACGGGCCAGGCTCAGGGGATGACGCTCTGGGATGGTGGAGCGGGCCTTGGGCACTTGTTATTGAAAGCTCGGTCCTCGTCCCTGAGGCCAATCCAATAAGGAGTACATGGTTTTGAGAAAAAGGAAATAGAAGGTGTTTTGCTTTGCTGGCAAAGCAGCAGCACAGGGGGCGCCTGTCCCAGGGGACACGGGGCTTTTAAAGAGGCGACTCAAAGGCTGCATTGCACTGTCCTCCGTTGGAGCTGAAATGCACTTGTTAATCTGGGAGACAGTCTTGCTGAGGTCCTCCGGGGCCATCCCCAAGTCTGGGGATGGGACAGAGACTGCCTCGGATGGAAGGAAGGTATCCGTGTATCCGTGTCCAGGAGACAGGGAGGGACGAGGGAGCAGCGGGGAGAGGAAGAGAAACAAACATTTTAAAACTAGGGCGCAGCGGCAGAGCGGCAAGGCTGTCCTGAAGCTTAAAGTGGACCGGCCTGCTGCAAGAGGCCAGCCCGGGCTGGCGCCGCGGCCGGGAGCAGGTGCACAGCGCCGCCCCTTCCCGGGCGCCCGCTAGGCGGGCCTGGGGCGGGGCGGGGCTGCGGGCCGGGCGCTCCCGAGCGCGTGCGCCGACGGTCGGACGCCCAGGCCCCGCCCCCGCGCCCGGCGCGCGGCCACGTGACCGCCGGGCAAACAAGCCGGTCAGCTGACTCTGCCGACTGCGCCGTCATCCCGGCTATAAGCGCGCGACCTCTGGGACCTCTGGGACTCGGTGGGCTCCCCGGCCGCCGCCATGCAGCCCCCCAGCCTCCTGCTGCTCGCGCTCGGCCTGCTGGCCGCGTCCGCCTCGGCGCTCGTCAGGTGAGCGGCCGCCTGCCCAGGTCCCGCGCCCAGGTGTGCCCCGCGCGCCCCGCGGTCCCGGAATGCACCTGTGCCGCCTGCACAGCCACCTGCAGGGCCCGTCCCCAGGGACGGCGGAGCTCTGCAGCGCAGGTTCGCCTGGGCCCGTGGCCCGCACCGCCCTGGGGTCGGCCTTGAGGGGACCGGAGGCTGGCGGTAACTGGCCGACCCGAGGGTCGGGGACTGTGGAGGAGCAGCGCTGATGCCCGACAGGCGTGGGGGGTCTGCACTGGCGGCGGGTGTGGGAGGCGGAGGCCAAGGGCTAGGCCCTGGAGTACCCGGGCCTGGGCAAGGCCCGCTCCCTGGGGCCGCCTTTGCCAGCTGTGAACTTTACTCTGCGATGCTCCCGCAGCCTCTGGTTGGAGAGACCCCTACGTCCCAGAGACAGGAGGAAGTTTGGAGGAGTGGCCCAGCTTACCCATCCTGGAGCTGGGGCTGCGCTCCCGTGGACCAGGTGCTCCTCAGGCACACCTGTCCTCTCCTGCCACAGCAGGCCTTCATGCAAGGCCTCACTACTGTGGGCCTGCTCCTTGTGGGCAGGTGGATGAGGTCATAGGTCTCTGGGGCCTGGGAACTGGCTGAGGACACAGGGCTGCAGCCTGGGGGCGGGTAGCCTTAATGGGAGCCACTGTGGGGAGCAGCCACAGGCCTGAGCCTGCCTTGGCATTGGTCCCCCACCTTCAGGCCTCCCCTCTCTGGGGAGGGCAGAAGGGAGCCCAGGCTCCCTGGGGGTTAGGGCAGCTGACCCAGAGCCCCTCACACCTGAGCTTAGGCCCCACAGGCCTGATGGCACCTGTTTCCCTGCTCCTGGGGGGCGTGTCCCTCCTCCTAGGCCAGAATCTGAGCTCTTCCAGCCCACCCCTCTTTGGTAAGAGCCCTGTGTTCCTAGAGCACGCCCTTGCCATGCCAGGAAGTCGGCTGTGACCTTGTCCTCAAATCCCTGGGGCAGGGAAGAGTTTCATCAAAGCAATTAAAAGCTCAGGCTAGCTCTCCTAGGAGCAGGGAGGCCAGCAACACCAGGAGACCTGCAGGGACCCCTCACTTCTGCCGCTCGATGGCAAAGCCCCATGTTTAACAGAACCCTGGAACACCTGACTGTGGTCTCCAGTGCCTCTGCTGCAGGTGGGCAGGTGGGGCTCTTGTGGAGGACACATGGAAGCTCCTGGTGCCCAGGGGCAATCCTCAAGCTCTGGGGTGGTAGTACATGTGGGCAGGGGTGCTGAGGTAGTCAGGGAGGCCTTGAGGATTGGTGATGAGGCCCTCTGGTGTCAGGAGGAGGCCACCCAGGGAGGCCAGGCAGACAGAGCTGTCAGTGCCAGCTGGAGGGGAGCTATGTTGGTGTGGGGTCCTGCTGGAAAGCAGCTGTGGCCAGGGGGCCAGGTAAGTGGATACCTTGAGGGCTTCAGGCAGCACAGCAGGTGCCCATCAACACCCTAAACAGACACCATCCCAGAAGAGATGAGAGAAGGTGTGCAGGAAGGACTGGAGCCTGGCATGTGGCTTGGGAGGGACAGGGTGGGCACACTGGCCTACAACTTGGAGGTGGGGTGCAGAGGGGGTTGGGCCTCCCAGGACTTTGGCTTGGCCCCTGGGGTGCTGATGGGTCACCACTCACTCATTTGAGGGCAGCTGGGCCTGTGGATTTTGGGCAGGAGTTTGGTATAGCCGTGCTGAGTTCGACCCCAGGAGACATTGGGCCCTGCATTGTAGGGTACCTGGTGGCCAGCAGGTGGTCTCTGGAGGGGGCTGCCTGGGAGCTGCAGCCCAAGCCCCCACCCTGATGTGCCCCCCCATCTTGACAGAATTCCCCTGTACAAGTTCACGTCCATCCGCCGGACCATGACGGAGGCGGGGGGCCCCGTGGAAGGCCTGGTCGCTGAGGGCCCCATCACCAAGTACTCCCTGCAGTCGTCGGCTGGGACGAAGGGGCCGGTTCCCGAGATCCTCAAGAACTACATGGATGTGAGTGTGACGGGGCTGTGCTCGCCGGGGACAGTGCCCCTCTGGCTCTGCAGCCAGTGGCTTTGAGTCTGCACCTGTTCAGGAGGTGGTGGTCCTGGGCTCAGCCACACCCTTCCATGCTCAGTTGTCCCTGCCCTGCACCTTGGGGATGCGTCTCATGGCCTGTCCTGAGCTCTGGCTGCCAGCTCAGAGCCATACTGTGGTCTCAGCCTTAGCCCTGTCCTCAGGGCACAGAGGGGCCTGATCAAGCCCGTGGCCCTGAGCCCCGGTCATCTGGACCTGCACACCTGCCTGGGTGTAACTGGCTAGAACCTCTGTGGCCTGTCAGGCCTGCTGAGAGGCTGGCCAATGGCTCTGGGGCTGCCAGGACCATTCTTGTGTCCTTATCTCTGAGTCCCCAGAAGCCCCTCACCACAGTCCAGACCTGGGCTCTGTGGCCTCCTGGGCTGGGGGTAGCTGTGCCCTCTGTCCTGCCTGGCCAGAGCCCAGGCTATGACAGGAAGCTTAGGACACAGGCATGTGACTGGCTGGGGAGGTGGGGGACTGCCTTTCTGGGCCTGGCTGGCCAGTTCCTGGTCCCCCAGGCAGGCACACACAGGGAGATTTGCTGAGTCACTTTCCCCCTACGGCCACTGTCTTGGGGCAGCCAGTGGTTATTGCTGCTCCCTGGAGCCAAGTGACTGGCAAGACAGGAGTGGGATTGGAACCAGGCCCCCTCCTCAGGGAGGGGGTGCCCTGGCAGGCAGGGCAGATCACCCCAAGCTCCAGGCCCCCTATTGCCTCCCACTTCTGAGAGGGCCAAGGACAGGGCTTCCTCCCAGAGGCATGTGACCCCTTGTGCCTTCCTGGTCCCAGAGTTGGTGTCCCAGTGGCCTGCCGTCCCTATGAACAGATGGGGAAACTGAGGCCTAGGGCCGATAGGGAAGAGTGGAAGAGTGGTGGGCAGTGACCGAGTCGGAGCCAGGACATCTGGCCTCCTGAGTGTGGCTTCTCCCATTTGGCTAGACCCTCCAAAGCTGGTCACATAGGGCAGGGGCAGGAACTGAGGTCCTCAGAGTCAGGGCCTGATGCTGGGGAAGAGCTCATCTCTCTTCTCAGGTCCTAGACCCTGAATGGCAGAGGAGGCTACCCAGCTGGCCTTCCCCAGGCCGGGGTTTTCGTACAGGCCAAGCCTGCCCCAGACCAGCCCGACTGCTGGCCTCATTTTCAAATACTTTGGTCCCACCCCAGCCTCCGTACATGAGGTTGGGGGTGCTATGCCCAGGGGTCTGGAAATGCCCATGCCCGAGTGCTGGGAGCCTGAGCCTCTGCTGGAATCTGTCCTCTAGGGGGCTCACCAAGGCTCAGCAGGTGGCAGTGGACTCTGTAGCTGGGGTCTGGACCCCAGAGCACTCTTTACTGCAGCCTGGGTCTTCAAGGCCTGGCTCTTGGTTCAACCAGGGCTCCCTCAGGTTCAGTGGGGACATGAAGTACCTTCCCTTGCCCTGATGGACACTGCTACCCCATCAGGCCCAGTACTACGGGGAGATCGGCATCGGGACCCCCCCACAGTGCTTCACAGTTGTCTTTGACACCGGCTCCTCCAACCTGTGGGTCCCCTCTATCCACTGCAAGCTGCTGGACATAGCCTGCTGTGAGTCACCCTGTGCGCCCACCTGCCCCTGCACCCCTTGAGATGCCCAGCTCTGCGCTGCCCTGACCCTTGCCTGCCCTGTGCACTCAGCCACACGGGCTGCTGGTCGCAGGGGAGGTCTGGGGCCTCCAAGCAGCCAGTGTTCTCCCGCTCTGGGGAACTCACCTCTCCTGGGGAGCTGGGGTCTGCTCCCCAGCGCTGCCTTTCTCGTCTGACCTCTGGGGTACAGCTGGGAGGAGGAGCAGGCCTGGGACCTGCAGGTGGCCCTGGTGGAGCCTCTTAGGCAATGCATGCTCCACCTCTTAGCCACATCAGACAGGCCCGACTCCTCCACCCTGCCCCAAAGGTGACCGCTTTCCGGGTGAACCTGTTTGAGTTGGCCCAGCTGGCCGCAGCCTTCCCTGTCCTCTGGGCTGGGGACTATACTGGCCAAGGATGGGGAAAGATCTGGGCATGGGGTGTCACAGCCCCCCATCCAGGGGTCCCTGGCATGATGGGCCACAGGTTACAGCCCAGTCTCACCCTGGGCAGTGGGCCTTGCTGTAGATGGGGGGTCTACGGCTCCCACAGTGGCAGCAAGTTGATGGCCTCCTCCTGCCCCCCGAGCAGGGGTCCACCACAAGTACAACAGTGGCAAGTCTAGCACCTACGTGAAGAACGGCACGTCCTTCGACATCCACTACGGCTCCGGCAGCCTCTCCGGGTACCTGAGCCAGGACACTGTGTCTGTGAGTCCCTGGGTCTTCTCTTGGGACTGGGGCACTCTCCGTGCTGAGGCTCAGGCTCAGGGCACCTGTCGCTGAGGGAGAGGGCGTGGTGACTCCGTCCAGCTTGGCCCTCTCAGAGGGCTGCTGAGCACGGGGAGCTGTGGGCAGGCCTGCCGGGCGGGAGACAGGCAGGAGGGACCCAGTGAGCTCAGCGGCAAGAAGCAGGCACGGAGGAGACGGGCCAGGCCTGGCCGTGTGCAGACCAGAGGGGCAGCTGGGGACCCCCAGGCTTGGAGGGACCTGTGTCCCTGGAAGCCGAGGAGGAAGATGGGGCAGGAGCTGGGCTGGCGAGGACCACCTCGCCCGAGCAGTCCGGGTGGCTCCCGTGCAGGAGTGCTGGTATGGTCTTGGCCAGGCCCTGAAGAGTGAGTGGCGGCAGGCTAGAGAGGATTGGGGTCTGTTTTGGGTGCTTTGGGTTTGAAGTGTCAGCAGGGTGTCCAGGGACATGCCTGGGAATTGAGGGGTTGGGGGTGCTGAGGGTGAAATGAGGCAGAAGGCCCCGTGCAGAGCATGTGGAGGAGAGGCCTCTGTGGATCAGGGCTGGGCCCATGCCCACCTGCAAGCAGGGGTCATGCAGGCTGCCCCTGCCCGTGGGGGAGGCCAGGCAGCCAGTGACTGTGCTGCTGAGGTGGGGACTAGCAGAGCCTGGGCCCTTCAGCTGAACAGGACGTGGCCCCGCTGCTCCCCACGCAGCCTCTGCCTAGCAGCCTGCCTCCCACATCCTGCACAGTCTCTGCAGACTGGGGAGGGCGTGTGGCCTTGGGGAGGCATTGTGGGCACCAGGCCTCTCAGGCAGCAGGCCTGGGTCTAACGCCTTAATCTCCACCCCAAGGGCAGACAGCAGACAGCCCTGGCGCGGAGGGGTGAGGGCCAGGTGGGCTGAGGTGGGAGGGCCTGCCTCTGCTCCCTCCTGCCTCCCAGCTCCCCAGAGGGAGGAGGGTCTGACCCCACCCCGCCCCACATCCTTGTCCCCAGCTGGGTCTGCTGTCGCCAGCCCTTCCGCCTGCCCTGTTTACTTATCTGATGGTTGTGGGATGAGGGCTGTCTTTGAGCTGGGTGTGGCAGCTGGCTTCCCAGGCCCAATGACGAGTGCCAGGCTGCAGCCAGTGTACTCTAGCCTCCTGACCCCTGCCCTGACCCACAGGTGCCCTGCAATTCAGGTCTCTTGGCCCCTGGAGGCATCAAAGTAGAGAGGCAGATCTTTGGGGAGGCCACCAAGCAGCCTGGAATCACCTTCATCGCAGCCAAGTTCGATGGCATCCTGGGCATGGCCTACCCACGCATCTCCGTCAACAACGTGCTGCCGGTCTTTGACAACCTCATGCAGCAGAAGCTGGTGGACAAGAACATCTTCTCCTTCTACCTGAACAGGTTCCAGCTCCCCCCCACCCCACCTCTCCTGGCTGTGCTTCCGTGGAGTACAGGCTCAGCTAGGCTCAGAGCCCAGACCACCCTCCACACAGTGCCCACAGCCCTGACCTCTGACCTTGGGCTTCCCAGGAGGCAGGAGTGGGCTCCTCTCCTACAGACAAGCACCCAGCCTCCCTCTTGTGGGGACAGGAACCACGCAGGGGTGTGGCCGTCCCTGGTTCAGTCTGCCTGACACTCCTTGGCTCTAGTGAGGGGCAAGTGTGGTTCAGTCTGGGCTATGGGTGGCCCTAAGGGACATGGTTATGAGCCCTGTTCTGTCACAGGACCTCTGGGGGAAGGGCATGCCAGGGCCGGGACCTCCTCAGGGATGTGACCTTAGATGGATCTTACGAGGCAGATGCCACAGGGAAGGCCCAGAGTCCCAGGCCCCACGTGGAAAGTGGCCTTGGGTCCCTCACAGGTGCCTCAGACCTCTGTCTAGAAGGAGCACTGGGACCTTCCTGCCAGGGAGAGGGGATCCTCTGTGCAGCCGCCACACCAGCATGTGTCCCTCTGCCAGGGGACCTCACAGGGAGCCTTGGGCCTAGCCCTCTCCTCGGGCTGCTGCCCAGGTTCTGGGCCAAGGCTGGCACCACCCTGCCAGGACTGTTCTGGTACAGGCTGGTGTCAGCAGGAGCTCTCCCTGAGCTGTGGCTGCTCACCCCACACACTGCCTGCCCCGGGCTGCCTGGCCAGGGGTCTGAGCCTGACTCCTGCCCTGGGCCCTTCAGGAGGATTCCAGCGCGAGCTTCCCCTGTGGCTCAGCCCTGCTCCCTCTGCTTAGCATGGACCCTTTTGTCTGCCCCTTGCTCTGGGCTCTGGGCACAGCTGCTGGCCATAGACTGGAATGCAGATGAACAACTGGGGTCGTTTCCCCAGGTCCCCTGGGTACCAGGGAGAAGGCGAGGTGAAGAGGGTTCCCCTCTCTTAGGGCAGGAGGGGTTCCCGGAGGCCCACAGGTGTGACTGCCCAAGCAGGGTCTCGGGGCTGGTGGGCTGGGCTGCAGCGGAGGTGAAGCCAGTGGGGCAGCGGGCACGGGGCTCAGGCTGTTGGGCAGAGAGTGCTTTGGGAGGAGAGACGAGGCACGGTCAGGTGTGTCCACTGGGATTTCAGAGGCAATGACGGGAGGCCGGGTGGGAGAGCAGGGGGAAGCTCAGGCTTCTGAGTGTGGGCCGCCCTGGCAGGCCAGCAGAAACCCCCAAGGCCAGCTCCTCTTAGCATGTGTGCTGTTGAAGGTGTTCACTGGACATTGGAACATGTGCTTTTCAGGAAAGCGTCTCCAGCTTGGTGACCACAGAGTGCTGTGGTCTGTGTCCTGCCTGAGTTGCACCCTGGCTGGCCATGGGCAGGTGTCCCCACAACAGGCTAGGCGTAGGGGACAAAGGCTAGAGGAGCCAGTCTTTGGAAACACATCCCTGAGGATGTGGGGGAGGTTGTTCCCGGGACAGCCAGTGTGGAGGCCCTAGGCAGGCAGGAGCCCCCCAGCCTCGGGATTGTGCCCTGGCTGCCTCTTGGAAGCCTGCCTTGCCTTTTCCTTCTTAGGCTTTCTGCTTCCCTGCAGCCTTGACCCTGCCCACCTGTGACTGAGCCTCGGACCCCAGTGAGCTCTCGTGGCAGGAAGGAGGAAGCTCACTGCTCCTCTTCCAGACCTTCCCATCCCTGTGGGGCCAGGAAGCCCCTCTTCTCTGCGGAGAATCCCCCTGAGGCTCCCCCACCTTCCCCTTACCTCTGACGTCCTGCCCACCTGATACCTGGTGGTGACAGGGCCTTCCTGTGCATGGGGATGGGGCCACTGACTGCTTCCTTTTCTTTCCTCCTAGGGACCCCAGCGGGCAGCCCGGAGGGGAGCTGATGTTGGGTGGCGTTGACTCCAAGTACTACAAGGGCTCCCTCTCTTACCTCAATGTCACTCGCAGGGCCTACTGGCAGGTGCACATGGACCAGTGAGTTCCCGGCATTTCTGTGGGTGGAAGCTCCAGGGCTGCATGGTCCAGCCTCTCCCTTGGACTGCCCAAGCTGCAGCCTCTGCCTGCTCGAGGCCTGGGGAGTCCAGCCAGGAGCTGGGCCGGACCTCCATGCCCACTCTCCCTGTCTCCTTTTCACCAATCACTCCTGACCACTCGTGGCCACTCATGGGTCAGGTTACCCTGAGAAGGAAGAGCAGGCCCTTCCTGTGAGACAGTCAGGGCAGGAGCCCCAGTGGACTGCCCAGGTGGGGGCTCACGCCTTCCTACTCCCCAGGATAGAAGTGGCCAGCGGGCTGACCCTGTGCAAGGAGGGCTGTGAGGCCATCGTGGACACGGGCACCTCCCTCCTGGTGGGCCCCGTGGATGAGGTGAAGGAGCTACAGAAGGCCATCGGGGCTGTGCCACTGATCCAGGGCGAGGTGAGCTGTGGCGGGTGGCTGGTAGGCCCACGGAAGGGTGCCTGGGCCTGCACCTAACACCTCTTCCCTCTCCCAGTACATCATCCCCTGTGAGAAGGTGTCCAGCCTGCCGGAGGTCTCCCTGCGGCTAGGAGGCAAAGACTACACCCTGTCCCCAGAGAACTACACGCTCAAGGTGAGCGGGCGGCTGGGGCCACAGCCTGAACACCCTGAGTGGGGATCAGGTGACCCCCATGCTGACCCCTGTGGCCTTGCAGGTGTCACAAGGTGGGAAGACCATCTGTCTGAGCGGCTTCATGGGCATGGACATCCCCCCACCCAGCGGGCCACTCTGGATCCTGGGTGACGTCTTCATCGGCTCCTACTACACAGTGTTCGACCGGGATAACAACAGGGTGGGCTTTGCTGAAGCCGCTAAGCTCTAGCTCAGCCCCTGCCCTCCAGCAGAGCAATGGACCAGAGTTCAGGAGGAGGAGGCCGGCCCGTCCCCAGCAGTCCGGCCCCCGTCCCACTCACACACACACACTCGGCACCGTGGCCCGGCCTGTGCTGGTCTCACTGTTCTGTGGTTTTCCCTCCCTGGGTCCAGAAACACTGCCTGTCTCTGAGGAGGGGCGGATGCCAGGCCCGGGCACGGATCTGTTCACTTACTTGGAAGATCCAGCCTGGGCTTGGTGGCCGCCAGGTTCGTGTGTCCTCGGAGTCCTTCCCCCAGCCCTGCCACCCTTGGCCACCCTGGCAGCACCTGCCAGTCTGAGTCCCCTCCCTGAGACAGGCCATCCTCAAGGATCCTCCTTTGGAAACCTGCCCTGCCGGAGGCCCCTCCGCCTAGCTGGGGCCACGCCATCTTTGCTGCCCTCCCACCCCCCAGTGTCCTGGCTGTAGAGGCCTGAAGACAAGCAGAAGGGACAGGAAGACAGAAGCTATCCTTGTGGGCCTGTGGGGCACCCTAGGGCCTGACCCCACCTGGGTGGGCATGTGTTGGCCTGGGGCAAGGGCCGGGGTGTCTGGGGCCACGCTGGCCTTCCTCGGTACCTCTGCTGCCCTCTTCCTGGGTGGCTGAGAGCCACAGTTGACATGAAAATATAGTTGTTGGGCCTGTACCTGTGTTGGCGTGCTTTTACTCCCGAGAGGTGTTTGTGTTCGGGACCTCGGGGCGGAGTGGTGGGCTGGTGAGACACCTGGCAGCCTCAGGGCCAGGCTGGGCCCAGGCAGGGCAGGGCAGGGCAGGGCAGGCTGAACCGGGTGCCGAGGCCTAGCTTTGGAGCCAGGTCATACTGCCTAGGGGACCCCCGAGGCTGTAGCTTGCTGGCTGGCCTTGTGGCCAAGATGTGGCTGGCAAGAGCTGGCTTGTTCTGAGGCCTGGAACGGTGGCCAGCGGATGTGGCCTTGGCCGGCGCCTGCGGGCCAGCATGGTGTTTCCGGTGTGAGCGCCTGCTCAGAGGTAGGGTTTTCAGTGAAGTGATCCAAGCATGTACCCACTGGGCTTCCAGAGACAGTCCTGCTCTTGAAGGAGACACGACAGAGTTGGGCCCCTGGTGGGACCTCTGACCCTTTTGGCATTCCCTGGTGTCTGGAGAAGAGAAGATATCTGCGTGGGCTCTGTGGTGTAGGCGGCCTGCCTCCCAACGGGGCCTCCTTGCCAGTCCCTGGAAGCAGCCCTAGGCTTGAGCCAGCCAGGCTGGTGCTGGAGCAGGCCTGCCCGGGGTCACTGGGTTCAGGGTGGGAGCCCTCAGGCTCCAGTTGCTGTACACACTGGTATGCAGGCCGGCTCCTGGGGTGGTCTTGTTGGCTGGAGGGGAGAGGTCAGGAACACGTCCAGAAGCAGCCGCAGGGGCTTAGGGCTGAGCAGGAGTTAGTGAGCTCCAGGTGGTGGGACCAGGATTCTCTGGGATCAGCTCTGGAGACTTGCTGGGAGCCCCCACCCCCACCGTGGCAGGTGCAGGGTACAAGGCAAGTGTGACATCATCCTGTGCCGCCTCAGCCTGCTGGATGGTGGCTGTCCTTGGTCTTCCAGTCCCAGGGGCTCCAGGGACTATGCCCTAGAGCTGAGCCCCAGCAGCCACCTTCTCTGGAGAACATTCGTCCCAAGTTGCCAGGAGGCTGGTAAACATGTGCCCGGTGTTCTCTGCGCCTGAAATATGAGAGGGAGCTGGGCAGAGCTCTGCAGGGCCTGGCAGGGTTTCTGGGGAGACCAGTGTCATCAAACACTGCGTGGAGAAGCCGGAAGGAGGCAGCACCTCCCTCCCCCGCGGGCCTGCACTGCTCCTTCCAGGCGCCATCTCCTGCCTGCGCTGCCAGGGCTTGCATTCTGCTGCAGCTGCCCTGGGTGTTGCCCCGAGGAGCGCTCTGTCCAGCTCCTCTGGATTCTTGGGATCCTGGAGTCTGACTCTGGGTTCAGATCCTGCCTCCATGCCTTTTTAGCTGTGTGACCCACCCTGACTATCCAGTCCCTGGTTCTAGGATGTGGGAAATAACAGGATCTACATCATTGCCGGCCATGGGGGCCCAGCACGGTAGCCGAACACTGGCCCTAGTGTGTGCCACCAGACCTGCTCTTGCTGTTTCCTGGCCCACACCATGGCCTGCAGCATGTGGTGGCAGGAGCCTAGCAGAGGCCAGCCCCTTCACTCACCAGCTCAGAGTGGGGACCTGGAGGCTCCTCAGGCCTCAGAGAGACCCTACCTGATGCAGTCCATGGAGAGAGCCCTGACTCTGGCCTCACTCTGCCCTATGACCTTGAGCAGGCCTGCCCTGAGTGCCCAGCCACCTTCTGCTGCTTCCTGAAGTGTGCAGCCCAGGCCTCCCTGGCCATCCTGAAGCCTCCTGCCAGGGTAGCAGTAGAAGGCACTGTGTGGCAAGGAGAGCCTCGGGGTGGAGCCTGGCCCCGGACGCGCCTCTCTGACCCGAGGACAGGGGTAGCATGGCACACAGCTGCAAGCAGGCTGGGAAGGGTGTAGGCCCAGGTCTAGACGCAGGCTCCAGGGCCTGGGTGCCTGCCCCTTGAGAAAGCGGGGAGGTGGTGGAGTTGGGGGACGGAGACTTGCCCACAGGGCCTGTAGGGCCTGTGGACTGAGGCTGGGCTCCATGAAGGGAGTGGCCAGGACGTCCAAGAGGGCTCCTTGTGCTGGGAATTCCTCCCACTCACGGGGATTTTATCAACATCATTTAAGATCTACTTCGTGCTGTGGGTTCCTGACATGCCAGGGCTGAGGCTGAGCCAGGGGTCAGCCTGGGGGTGGGGGTGGGGCTTGGGTTGGGGAGGGGAGGGGCTTGAGAGGGGCAGGGCTTGTCAGGGGACAGGGGTTTGGAAAAGAGCTCAGGGCTCAGAGCACAGAGGGTGGCGAGAGAAGGGGGCTCCCACAGCCCCAGGGGCTTGGGTCAGAGCAGGGAGCATTCCGGAAGGGAAGGGAGTCTGGAAGTGCACTGATGGGGCAAAGGAGAAGGACCTCCACCGGAGGGAGGACGGGGCTTCAGATAGCGGGGTCAGGCTAGAGAGAGCAGGAAGAAGGGCCACCCGGGGCCCTGAGCAGGGGCTGGGGCTCGGGTGTGGAGGTCCAGCTCAGAGGGACACCTGCACAGTGAGACGAGGGATTCCCCAGGTGGGATGACCAGGGTTCTCTCTCCAGGGAAAAGGAAGCTCATCAGGACCTTTCAGGAGTCAGGAGACCAGTTGGGAACAAGTGTCCAAGAGAAGAAAGTGGGGGAGCAAGGAGCTCTGTGGGCAGTCGCGGTGGAGGACAGCACTGGTTGACAGACATGCTGGGGGCCAGTGCACCCAGGGGACAGGGGCCCAGGTAGGATGTCCGAGGCCAGGACATGCACATGGCTCCAGGGACACTAGTGTCTGGCCTCAGTGAGGGGCGAGGTGCCGGGGCCCCAGAGCAGGACATGTGGCCTTGGGGGCAGGGGAGAGCTCGCCAAGCACCTGTGCAGGGACAGGCTGTCCGCAGGATCCAAGACCAATGTTATGCCTGCACTGGATTAGCTGAGGGCAGGCTGGGCTTCTTCAGGACCTCAGACTTCAGAAAAGGGGCAGGCCCTCCAGCAGAACTGGCCTGGAGGGACAGGAGGGGTGTTGAAGGGGGTGAAGGGCCTGAACTTGGTGTGCTCGGGACAGAGGGGCTGGAGATAGCCTTAAGGGCTGGGGACCTGTAAGCAAGGTTATGCAGAGATGGGTGACTGAGTGGGGGCTTGGTGAGGTGCACCTTACTCAGGACGAGGACTCAGGAGTTTGGGGAACAGAGACTCCAGAGGCACCCTGGTCAGGTACAGAGTCTGTACAGGAACAAGAGCAGACAGGAGCTAGGCTAGGGATGAGGCTGGGGCACAGTGAGGGGGACAGGGTCACAGGGTCTTAGGGCCCGCCGGGTGGGAACTTGGTAAGGCTCAGAAGCCAACCGGATCAGGGACCTCGTGGGGAGGGCTCAAGTACTCCGCCACGGGGCCAGAGGGGGTGGCAGGTGGGCTCAGCAGGCCCAAAGAGGCAAAGCTCGGGGTAAGGGGCTCTGAAAGCGAAGGCCGCGCGTCCTGGACGGGGGAAGGCCAGAGAGGAGCAGGAGCAGGGGGCTCTCTTGGGCAGGCAGGTGCATTAGGCTCCGGCGATGCCGCCACGGGGGCAGCAGGCGCCGGGGGAGGCACCGGGTCGCTGTCCCGCAGGGTCCAGGCTCCCGGCCGGCCCGCGGCCCCCACCCTCCCCGCGGAGGAGGCGGAGGTGTCTGCGCCGCCGCCGCCGCCGTGAGTCAGGCTCTGGCTGCAGCCGGCCGGCCTGGCGCTGCGGAGCGGCGCGGGCAGCGGGGGAGGCAGCGGCGCCGCCGAGTCCCGCGCGCTCCCCGCCCCCAAGGTTGGGCGGTTGGGACGCGGATCCGCGGACAGACAGCGGCCGCGGAGGGCGGAAGGACGCGCGCACTGAGGCGCAGGGGTCCGGCCCGCCGCCGCGGAGTCGCCAGTAGGTGAGGACGCGCCGTCCGGGCTGCGGCAGCGCGGGTCGGGCGGGGGTCGCGGGGCGTGGAGCAGACCCCTGCGCGCTGCACCGCGCTGGGTGGCTGGGGGCCGCGGCGCCAGCGCCCTGGTGCCTCTTTGAAGTGCTCAATTGGCAGAGTGTCATTGTGCTGTGTGTGGCGCGCTTGGGGTCCCCGGCACCGCTTTCGGCCAGAGCTGGAGGCTGGGAGCGATGCGCGCCAGTTTGGAGTCCCGCACCTGTGCTTATCCTCTGGCGACTGTCAGAGCCTGTGTCGCGGTGTGTGTGCACGCTTCGTGTCACGGTGGCAGTTGTTTACCTGGTTGTGTCTGAGCGGGAGTGTGCGGGGCAGGAGCCCGGCGGTGCTGATGTTTGTGGCAGCTGTGTCTGCCTGGGTCTGCAGGCAGGTGCCGCGTCTCTGCTCGTTTCTCAGTTAGCGACTAGGGCAGTGGCATTGTAGTCTGCCGCTGTGGCCGGGCTGAGTGTGCACGGGGGTGCTGTGTGCGGTAGGTGACTGTGTGTGTGCAGATGGCAAGGATGGGAAGCCAAGGTGCCTGCCAAGCCTGCTGCAAAGGGCTTTGGCATTAGCAGTGGCCGGGGCGGGGCAGGCAGGTGGCAGGCTCGCAGCTGGCTGCCTGGGCGGGGGTTTCCATCTCCGCTGGGGCTGTTTATGGGGCTGCAGGGGACATGCTGCAGGGCTCCAGAGTGGGTGCTGCCTCACCAGCAGGGCCCAGCTCATCCCCACTCTCTCCCTCCCTGCAGGCCCAGGGCCCCGCCAGTGCCCAGCCCTGCTGGGAGCCCCGGCCGGCACCACGGACGGCACCCAGGAAGCCCGAGTCCCCCTGGACGGGGCCTTCTGGATTCCGAGGCCCCCCCTAGGTTCGCCCAAGGGCTGCTTTGCCTGTGTGTCCAAGCCCCCCGCCCTGCAGGCTCCGGCGGCCCCTGCCACTGAGCCCTCAGCCTCGCCCCCCATGGCGCCCACCCTGTTTCCCATGGAGTCCAAGAGCAGCAAGACGGACAGCGTGCGGGGGGCCAGCGGCCCCCAGGCCTGCAAGCACCTGGCCGAGAAGAAGACCATGACCAACCCCACGGCCGTCATCGAGGTCTACCCCGACACCACCGAGGTCAACGACTACTACCTGTGGTCCATCTTCAACTTCGTCTACCTCAACTTCTGCTGCCTGGGCTTCATCGCCTTGGCCTACTCCCTCAAAGTGAGCCCCGGGGGCAGGGGGCAGTGGTGGGCGGGCCTGCCGCGCTGGTGCAGCCGGGGTGCAGAGGGATGACAGAACAGCAGGAGGCCTGGCCAGGCCTCCCTTTCCTGAGCCGAGAGAGCTTCTGGCAGGGATTTGGGGTCTTGGGCCCTTTCTCTGCATAGCCAGCTGAGCCCAGCCATGGGGAGTGGGGACACAGGGAATTCACCCTGGCCAGCAGCCACCCCAAGGTAAATGAGGCTGGAGCCCACATGGACCTGAAGAGGGCTTGGAACCCTGCACCTTTAGAAAGAGGAGGGGTGACCTCAGGGACCCTTGCAGACCTTCTTGTCATCAGGGGACCTGAGGCCAGGAGCTGGTGCACACGTGCTGCACACTTGGTTGGAGGTCAACACCTGGCGGCCAGGGCAGCTCAGGGGAAGAACGGGAAAGCGTGTCCCACAGGCCTCCTCACCCTGCGCCCAGAGTGGGCAGGACTTCCAGAGCCCCTTGGAGCTGAGAGGAGCTGGCAGGGAGCAGAGAAGACTGGCAGGCCCACGGGACCCATCCCCCAAGCGCAGAGGGATAGGAAGGACCATGCCTGCAGGGGGACTGTCACAGGTGCACATAGTGGGGTGATCCCTTCGCCCATTGTAGGGACTGAACAGCCCGGGGCTGTGCAGGGCGATGGGGACTCAGGCCTCCCTCACCCTGCCACTCCAGGAGGAAGGGCCTGGCTCACACCGGGCCACACCATCACTTTCCCGAGCCCACACTCGAATGGCCAGAGACAGCTGCATTCCACCAGTTATGCTGCCCAGCCAGGCGGGGGCAGGAGGCCGGGAGCAGCAGGGCCAGGCAGACCTGGGAGCAGGGACGCCCGGACAGACTCTAATCGTCTTTGAGCCTAGAGCCCCATCCTGTGCGCCCAACACGCCTGGCCACCTGGCCGTCCACCTCCTCCTAACTCATCACAGCACCACCACCACCCATCAGGTGCACCTCCATCATCGGGCGTGTGGACCTAGCTGGGCTCCACCACGTGGGACCTGTGCATGTGAGCGTGCATGCCAAGTGTGTGTGCGTTGTGTGAGTGTGAGGGTTTTTGTTTGGGGACTTGTTTTATTTTTTTGACACTGGGGACTGAACCCAGGGGTGCTCTACCACTGAGCTGCACTCCCAGCCCTTTTTATTTTTTTAATTTTTATCTTAAGACAGGGCCTCACTAAGTTGCCCAGGCTGGCCTTGAACTTGCAGTCCTCCTGCCTCAGCCTCCTGAGTCGCTGGGATGATAGGAGTGCGTCACCAGGGCAGCACGAGTGAGTTTATGTGGGTGTGTGTGGACATGTGCATGTGTGTGGGGTGTGAGCTGACTGCATGTTATGTACACATGCATGTGTGTGCATGTGTGTGTACATGGGTAGATGTGCAAATATGTATGTGCATTGAGTGTGGGGTGTTATTGTAATTACCTGTGACTATATGGAAGTGTGTGCATGTGTGCAAGTGAATGCATATATATGTGCAAGCAAGTGTTAGTATCTGTATACGTAAGGGTATGTGTGCCCGTGTGCTGAGGAGGCAGCAAGGGAAGGGTCCTGGGGGCTGGTGTGGCCACAGGCCAGTGTCTGGCAGAGGACAGACAGGCTTGCCGGGGCAGCTGAGGCTGCAGCTGGTGGAGCTCGCCTCCCCCGTCCCTCTTGCTGTGCACTGCCCACAGCCTAAGGACACAGGGCTGGTTACTGGGGCTCCTGTCCGGAAGCTGTCCCCTCCTCCCCTTTGGCTCAGGCTGTGGCTGGCTGGCTGGCATGGGGCTGATCCATCTGGTGCAGGTGGTAGGTAGGTCAGGCCTGTCTGTGCTGGGTCTGTGCTGCGTTGGGAGGGACATGAGTTCCGAAGTTTGAAGGGGCAGAAAGGACTCCCACACCCTCTGGGGCTGCTCTCCTGGGTGTGCCCAGGGCACCGTGAAGGCAGAAAGGCTCTGTGGCTCCCTGGCGGGTACACATCACAAGCTGCCTCCGGGTGTGGGGGTGGGACAGAACTGTCCGTCCGTCTCTGTGCCCGAGGCGGGGGAATGGGTCCACTTGTCCATCCAGTGGCAAGTCTCCCGACCTGCTGCTCCTGCGCATCAGGCTGCCTGTCGTGGGCATTTCAAGGGCAGGGAATGGACTTGGGGCCAGGAGGTCTTGGCTAAAATCCGGCTTGGGGGATTGACAAGCCATCCGGCTCCACTGGACCGCCATTCCCTCACCTGGTCACAGAACAAACAGAAACTAAACCCTGCCCAGGGCCAGTGCTCACGAGCAGGGGCAGGGGCTGGCAGGCGCAGGCGTGGCGTGAGGCTGTGTCCCGGCCTGCCCGTCTGTCCACCCAGCCGTCAAGCCACCGCCCAGCCTTCCGCCCCGCCAGCACACAGAGAATGGAGCCTTATTTTGCTCAGCTAGTGTCTGGGGAAGGACGAGTAGGAAAGACCAGTTCTCCATTGGTGCCTCACAGCGACCCCGGCCACCTCCTGTTTGCTGGATGATGTGCAAACTCCTCCTCTCGGCACCCAGCACCTTGGTGACCCCCTTCCGGCCCCGCGGACACGCCCTGCCCCCTCATTCCTGGGAAGTGCTGCAGCGTGCACACCTCAGTCCTCCGGGTTCTTCCCTCAGCCAGGGAGGCTGGGTGAGGTCTGTGTCTCCTCTGCACAGCCTCCACAACCCGGCCTTGTCATATCCCCTGCCAAGACGAGTCCCTTCATCTCGGAGCCATCAGTGTCCAGGGTCCCAGGCAGGGCTGACCAACACAGGGGCCAATGGATTTTGGTCGGATGGGTGGAGGGACACGCGATGAGATGAGCTGGTGTCTCAACACCGCAGGCGAAGGTGGCTTTGCTCCCAGCTTGGGGCCGGGTGGGGCCCAGGGGCAGGAGACCCCCGGGAGGAGGCAGCACTTGCACTGGCCTTGAGGGACGAGCAGGGCAGGACACTGCGTGTGGACCACAGAGTACAGACCAAGGCTTGGTGGTGGAGCACTCTGCGCCAGCCAAGGCCCGTCCTTCATGGGCCGCAGAAGATGGTGCTGAGGCAGGCGGAAGCCACGTGGGGAGGGCCGGGAGTCCGTCGCATGGAAGACTACAGCAAGAAGGCAGTGCTGTCACACCCCGGCCAAGACAGGGGACGAGAGAGGCCCAGAGGCAGGGGCAGGGTCCTGGCGTGGAGACCCACAGGGAGAGCGTGCAGCCCGAACTTGGGCAGGGACGAAGGGCAGGGGCAAGGGACAGATGCAGCCAGGGAGCAGCAGCTGGAAGGCTTCTAGCAAGAGGGAAGGAAGGGGGAGTTGGTGGGGTGCTGCCCGGGGCTAGTGCTTGCTGTCTGCCCACGTCCACACCGTCATCCACCCCACCCAGCGACCCACCCCTCAGTCCACCCTCCATCCACCCACCACCCAGCGACCCACCCCTCAGTCCACCCTCTATCCACCCACCCACCCGGGGACCCGCCCTCCACCCACCTACCATCTGTCCATGCACACCCTCATGTGGTCATGTGACACTTCAGTCAACACACCGCACACCTGACAGTAATTCCATTCAGACCGTATGGTCGAGTGATGTCCTGTGTTGGTCTGTGCAGTGCCCTGTGACGTGACACACTGGTGAGCCCCTCGTGGTGCGCCTCTCAGTCACACCCGTCATTGAGTGGCACGTGACCATGCGTCAGTACGCCCTCCCTCATTCCCTGGAACCTATCCAGACCCACCGCCCCTCCTTCCAC
The DNA here is from genome assembly GCA_004024805.1 of Geosciurus inauris. Classification (NCBI taxonomy): domain Eukaryota; kingdom Metazoa; phylum Chordata; class Mammalia; order Rodentia; family Sciuridae; genus Geosciurus; species Geosciurus inauris. The sequence continues at coordinate 10,255 of PVHX01020850.1, read as the reverse complement.
TCACGACCACGGGGGCGTCCTCCTCCCCCTCCGCTTTCTTATCCTGTCCCCACCAGTCTCATGCATCAACCTGCCGGTCATTTCTCTGATGTCATTTGCTTGGAAACTCCCTGCTTGGGTCACCGGCCCTTCCTGTTGACGTGCTCCATGGCCTGTCCATCTGTCCACCCTTCTTGCTCCTACTGCTCACCACACCCCTTCTTTCATATGAACCCATCCCTGCATCGCCCATTCCCACCCACACATCCGCTCCCTCCCTGCCAGCCTCCCTCCTGGCCTCCGCTTCTCCCTCTCCTGGCTGAGCACCGTGCGCCAACGTGCCAACCTGTTCATCTCCCCACGCGTCTGCCACAGACCTGTCCACTTGTCCACCCTGTTGATCTTTCCACAATCACCCCACTTCCAGCTATTTCCACACCAACGGTCACCCTCAGGCAACCTTGCTGTCCCGCCTCCGCTCACCTCCTCCTCGCCTGTTTCACCACCACCCCGAGGTTCAGCTGGCTCTGATTCAGAGCATGCTGGAGTCCTGACCACACCGCCTAGTAGCCATGACCTTAAATAACTACCTCCATCTACGCCTCAGTCTCTTCCTTCTACACACGAGGGTGCACCTGCCCCGAGCATTGCCGAGGAGAGTGAACACGAGACCCACGCCAGCGCCACCGCGGTCGTCTCCGTTTGCTGTTATTTTGGTCTCGTATGCCCTTCCTCCTCCTCTGTTCCCACCTCCGTCACCTCCCTTCTGCCTGGCAGGAATTCACCCAGGCCCCCAGCCATACGGGGTCTTTCAGCTTCCCCCAAACACCCATCCTTCCCCAGCCCTTGGACCTCCAGCTGCCTTTCTCTGCTGTCCTCTTTCCCTCCCACCCACGCGGGACCCATCCAGCCACCCCTCCTGTGGTTCCTCGGCCACACGTTGACACCATGTTTCTTCCCGGCTCCCCGTCTTCCCACTGTCCCCACGGCCCCCCTCCTGTTCTGCGCATGTGCCCCTCTCCTTATCCGTCCATTAGTCCTGCCCCAACTTCTGCCCATGGATACCCCCGCCTGCTAGTTCGTCCGGGCGCCCACTCACCCCTCACCTTTCCACGTTTCCCTTCCCCCTTTTCCTTCTGCCCTCCAGCATGTTCCTCAACCCTGAGTCCCCTCCCCACACGTCACCCCACTTCTTCAGCTGAACCCCACTGCTCCACCCACTCTAGACACCAGTCCTGGCATCTCCTTCCTCTCCACACCTGTGGCAGGTCTGTCCCCTCCTCTGCTGGCCCCTCCACAGCCACGTCACCCATCGATCGCCCTCAGTCCACACGCTTACCCCCCCACTTCCATAGCCAGGCCGCCCTCCTCCCCCTTCCTGCACCCTCCCTTGTATCACCTGATCTTTCCACTATTTGTTCATCCACTACGCACACAGTAAAGAATCGTCCACTCTCTAGTGACAGTGACGAGAAACCCAGAGTTCTGGACCGTGGAGCAGACCTTTTGGCAGGGAAGTCAGACAATTACGAGACACTTCCGCACGTGGAGTGGCGACGTCAGCGGGAAACGGACGGGCTGACGCTTCACAGAGGGTGGGCAAAGAAGTCCTCTTTGGGGGGTGACACTTGAGTATGAGCGTGAAGTGATCCACACGGTAGCCTTACGTGCGCCTGAGGAGGAGTGCTCCCAGGAGAAGGGCAGCCATGCCCAACCCTGCGGACCCCCGCGGAAACACCAGCAAATAGTGGTCGTGCTGCAAGTCCGAGGGTGAGTCTTCTTTCTAGCACAGATAACACACTGGACCTTACCTTTTGTGTCCACTTGCTGTGACCTGCTCTGTGAATGTGAACTCCATGGGGACGGAGTTCGCTCTGTGCACCCAGGCACTGGGCAGAGACCGCGGGGTCCAGGCTGAGGGCCTGACGGAGCTGGTGTACCTGCCACCCGTCCTGCGTCCTCTGGCCTGCGACAGCAATCAGACACTCCACCTTTCACCAATGCACGTGGCTCCTCCTTCCAAACTGCAGCCCACGTCTGTTCATCCCACCATCCCTCCACCACCGTGCTCACCTGCACACCTCTGCAGATAAGGCAGCTCTCACCACAGCATCCCCAGTGGACCCAACCCTCCATCCGCCATCTTCCCCGTGCACCTGTCCCATGATGCAGCTCACACCACTGCGTCCCAGGTGCACCCGTCCCTCCATCCGCCATCTTCCCCGTGCACCTGTCCCATGACGCAGCTCACACCACTGCGTCCCAGGTGCACCCGTCCCTCCATCCGCCATCTTCCCCGTGCACCTGTCCCATGACGCAGCTCACACCACTGCGTCCCAGGTGCACCCGTCCCTCCATCCGCCATCTTCCCCGTGCACCTGTCCCATGACGCAGCTCACACCACTGTGTCCCAGGCGCACCTGACCCTCCATCCGCCATCTTCCCCATGCACCTGTCCTATGATGCTGCTCACCTGGCTGCGTCCCAGGTGCACCTGGCCACTGTGCAGCGTCACCACGTCTCCATCCCCCCACCTGTCTGTTGCCAGCACGCATTCGCATGTGTGTCCACCCCTCCCCCTGTAGACGTGCATCCGCACACCGTCCATCCTCCTGTCCATTCCTCACACCCCATCCCCATGGAGCAGTCTCCACCCCTCTGGCGTGTGTTCTCAAGGCCCTGCCTGCCTGTCCCCCATCACTGTGCACTGGGGCCCCGCTGCCGGCGGCCCGGCTGTTCAGGGCCTTCCTAGATTCTCCCAGCTGCCCTGCTCCCTGACATGCATTCCTGCACCCACAGAGCCCCCGCCTCACACATCTGCCTCTTTTTTATCTCCTCCCCTGTTTGACCCATGGTGGTACCCTTCTCCCGTCCCCTCAGGCACTGTCCTGTCCACTGGCCTGTGTCCATATGTCCACTGCCACCCTCCCACTCATCTGCCCAGCACATGCTCCTGCACCCAGTCCTCCACCCTGTGCATCCAGTCTGTGTGCCCTGGGCCCCTTTCTCTGCTGCGACCCCTTCCTGGTCTTCAAGTCCCAACCCTGTCCTTTCCCTGACTCCCGTAGAGCCACCTCCCCGCCCACTCAGCCACCTGGGCCTCCTCTGCTGTGACCTGCCCTTTCCACCACTCCTTTCCTGCTCCAAGGGCCCAACAAGGAGGCCTTGACCAGGCCTGCTCCAGAACGGAGGTCTGTGTCCATGTGTGCGTGGCACCAGGGTCATCCCAGCGTGGGTGAGTTGGAGGATGCCAGGTGCTCCTCTCAGGGCGCTTCCCACACCCACAACCCTCCCCTCCGGCACATGCTGCCAGCGACCGGCTGCTCAGCACAGCAGCTGGTCTGCAGGCCTTTTTTGGGTCCATGGGAGGCAGACTTCCACACCCCATGGGGCAGGCCCCACTATGTCTCCACGTCCGGGGGTCCAGGGTTGAGCCCGGCCAGCAAGCCCTGTGGCACCTTCGCCCCTAGCTCTGCAGTCCAGATGCCTGGAAGGCAGGTGCCACGATTGCTGTACGCATGTTCTTACTCCTGACAAACCCTTGGTCGGCCGTGGAACAGGACGTTGTAGCTGACACAGGAGCGAGCTGGATGTCTACACCCCAGCAGGAATCAGGGAGACACAGGTTTTGCATCACAATTAGAGAACCAAGTAGACAGACCAAATCTAATGGGAGACGGGATGACTCTGGAGAAAATCATACAAACTTCACTTGAACAAAGCTTCAAATAGCGAGTACCACCACCGTCCTGGTTCCTTGGCTTTCTGTTTTCTAAACTCTGGGTGTTCAATGCCCAGAACAGTGGCTTTGTTGTGACATACTTGTACATACATACAAGCACGAGTCCATCAGTCCCTCTCCCTCCCGCAGATCCCCCTCCTGTCCCCTGGCGGGCTCTCTCTGCTTCCATGCACCTTTCTCCGTGTGCAGGACGGAGAACAGACTTTTCTCTCTGACGATGACTTACTACCCTTAAACTTCTGGTCTCCAGTTCCATCCATTTTCCTACAAATACCGTACTGTCGTTCTTCCTGATGGCTGAATAAGACTCCGTGTGTGTGCACCACATTTTCTTCATCTGCCCGTCCACTGATGGACCCCTGGGCTGGCTCCATATTGGCTGTTGTGAATTGTGCTGCTGTGAACATGGGCACACATGTCACTGTCATAAGTTTCTTCAGGTAGATTCCGAGGAGTAGGGCGGCTGGGTCAGGTGGTATTCCCACACCTAGTCCTTCGAGGAGCCTCCCTACTGACTTCCGTGGTGATGGCACTAGTTTACGACCCCGTCAGTGGTGTGAAAGTTCCCTTTTTCCACATCTTGCCAGCATTTGTTGTTCTCTGTGTTCTTGACGGCCGCCCTTCTGACTGGAGTGAGGGGGATCTCAGTGGGGTTTTCAGGTGCGTGTCCCTGATGGCTGAAGGTGTGGGGTGCTCTCCATGTTTTGTCGTCCCTTTATACTCTTTCTTCTGAGGAGTGTCTGTTCAGCCCACTGACCCACTTACTGATTGGGCCTGGTGGCTTTTTAATGTTGTTCCTTGAGTTCTTCGTTTACCTGGGTTGAAGAGCAGCTGGCGGCTGTCCCCCTCGTTCCTCGCTCCCTCCTGCCCTGTCCTTTGCTGACACCGCCCATCAGTGCCTCTCTCTCTCATTTTCTGAGCGGGCTGAGGTCCTATTCAGGAAGTCTTTGCTGGTGCCTGTTTGGTGAAGTGTTTCCCCTATTTTTTTCTAGCAGTTACAAAGTGGTCTTGGTTTTAGGTCTTTGGTCCATTCAGAGTGAGAGACGGGTCTAGCTTCAGCCTTCCATGTGTGGACAACCAGTTTTCCCTGCACCAGTTGTTAAAGAGGCCGTCTTTCCTCCGATGTATGTTTTGTCCGGGGCCAGGTGAGCGTCTCTGCGTGGGCTTGTCTGTGTGCTCGATTCCGTCCTGCTGTCTACAGGTCTGTTCTTATGCCTGCATCGGGCTCTTTCCGTGGCTATGGTCTGCAGTAGAACTGGAAGTCGGGTGTTGTGATGCCAGTGTTGCTCTTATTTCTCAGGGTTGCTTTGTCTATTCTGTCTGTTGTTCTCCCATATGAACTTTAGGTTTGTTTTTTCTAGTTCTGAGAAGAATGTTATTGGTATTTTGAGGAGAATTACATCAAATCTGTGTATTGCTTTGGGTAATATGGCCATTTTAACAGTTTTCATTCTGTCTATCCATGAACATGGAAGGTCTTTCTGTCTTTGGGGGACTTCTTCAATTTCCTTTTTCAGTGTTCTGTAATATTTTATGCAAAAGTCTTCCCATCTCTTTGGTTATATTTATTTCTAAGTTTTTTAGAAGTTATTGTAAATATGATTGTTTTCCTAACCTCTTTCTCAGTGGATTCATTATTGGTGTATAGAAAAGTTATTGATTTTTGTATGTCAATTTTATATTTTCTAATTTGCTATTGATCAGCTCTAGAAGTCTTCTGATGGAACTTTAAGGGTCTTCTAGGTATCAGATCTTAACATCTGCAAAGAGATAATTTGAGTTTTTCCTTTCCTATTTGTATCCCTTTTATCTCTCAGATTTTGAGTGCTATGTTGAGCAGGAGGGAGAGGTAGACACCCTTGGCTTATACCTCATTTTAGAAGAAATCCTTTCAGCTTTTCCCCATTCAATATAATCTTGGCTTTAGATCTGCCAAATGCAGCATTCATGATGTTGAAGTGCGTTCCTTCCAGCCCTGTTTCTTCTGGGTTTTTATCATGAAGGGTATTGAATTCTGTCAGAGACATCTTCAGCATTAATTGGGTGATCATGTGATTTTTGTCCTTAGTCCTTTTTCTGTGGTGTATCTCTTTATCTGTTTGTGTGTGTTGAACTATCCTTGCATTCCTAGACTGAAATCAACTTGAAATAGTGTGTGATCCTTTCAGTGTGTTTTTTAATTTAAATATTTTATTTTTGCATCAGTGTTCATTAGAGGTATTGGTCTGTAGTTTTCTTTCCTTGCGATTCTGGCATGAGTGTGATGTTGGCCGTGTAGTGGAAGTGTTCCCTTCCTTCCTAGTTCATGGACTAATTTGAGGAGTATTGGTGTAGTTCTTCTTTAAAATCAATCCTTTTTCCACCCTCTCTCCTTCTGATCCCCACATTCCACACAATCCTCCTTCCACATCGCCCCTTGTCCTTCTCTTCCCCTCTAACCCGCCTTATCTTCCACTCACCTCCCTCCTTTTCAGTCCATTTCCTTGCTCTCTTCCCGGCTCCCAGCATCCAGTCTGCAGGTCCATCCCTCATCCTTTCCTCTCTTCTCCTGCCTCCTGCCTTCTCCATCCAGTCCATCCACCCACAGGACAATCCATCCACCCAGCCACGCCTTCACCTTCTGCCTGCCTACACACCCACCACCTCCCCCACACCTGTCTGCTCTCTCGCCCACCTCCTTCTTGCCCGCAAGGCTCCAAGTCTGCCCAATGCTCCGTCGAGCCATCTGGGCCTCCGTCGGTCCGAGCATCTACGTGCTCGCCTTTCTTCCTTCAGCAGCCCCAGCTGACCACTGCAAAGACCTGTGTCTCTCCTTGTACCTCTCTCCCTCCTGCTCTTGCTCCTCCTAGGCTTTGATTTCTGCTTGTGGTGGCTCAGACCTTCACTTAATGTACTTTGTAGGAGAAGGAGGAAATCCTAACACCCACCCTGGACCAAGGCAGCCTCTTAGAAATGGCACAGCTCCGCCCTCCACCTCCCCGAGGGGTCCTGCGCTCTTCCCCTTTCACATTACATTCCTCCCAGAGGCCCTGGGCAGCTGCCTGTCCCCTGTGTACTACCCACTCTCAGGCATCCTAGGGAACTTTAAGCTAGGTGGGACTCGACGTGCATACCACCTCAGCCTCCAGTCTTACTGCTCTGAGGCCACCTTCCTTTTATGTTAGATCATTTCAGACTCAAACAAAAGCAAAAAGAAACCAATGCTCCTGTGTACCCTGCGTCCCCATGTCCACATGTCAACATGTCCCCTGCCAGCCACTCCCTCCTCTCTCCATCGTCATTTATTCTGAGTCAGCGGGAGAGTAGGTTTCACCCGGGAGGCCTTCTTCCCAGGCCAGGGCATGCTCTTGCAGAGAGGCCAGCCCCTGGCTTGAGGCCCCTGACTCACAGTCCACTGCAGCCCTTCCCCTGGCCCCTGTGCCCACTGCCCAGCTGCCTTGATCTCACCCCCCTTCTGGCACCAGGTCCGGGACAAGAAGCTTGTCAACGACCTGAACGGAGCCGTGGAGGACGCCAAGACGGCCCGGCTGTTCAACATCGCCAGCTCTGCACTGGCGGCCTCCGGCCTCATCCTGGTCTTCATCTTCCTGAGGTACCCGCTCACCGACTACTGAGGGCTGGCCGCTGCCGTGGAGACAAGCACCCACACTGGTGACCTCTGGTCAAAGAGACGCAGGAAGCCTTGAGGGGCAGCGTGGGCTCCCGCGTGGCCCAAGGTGTCAGAAGCGAGTGCCTGCAGGAGCAAGAGCTCCGTCCCAGCCGCCTGTCTGCCTCCCGGCCTCCGCCCTGCCTGTTTCTGGGGCCTGGGCTTCCTCCCGCACCACCGCCCGGCTTCCAGCAGCTGCCCTCTCTGCCCGCGTTCCCTGCCCAGGCTTTGGGGGCCCCTCAGACCCAACACCCAGCAAGAAGGGCTCATGTGGGCACTCCCAGGATGGGGCTGCCAGCACCTGGACTCACTTCCTCCCCCGCCCCGCCTCCAAGTGTGGCCCTGCTCAGTGCTCTTACATCTGTGAACTTTCAATAAAACACCTGCCCAGCAAGAGCCTGGCCTCTGTCCGTGCCCTAGGTAGGGCAGGGGACATGGGAGGTGCCAGGAGCCCCCTTGGGCACTGCCTGGAGGTCCAGCCTGGGCCGCGCCATAGCTGACTTTCCAGGTGCTCTAGAATGCTCTTCTGCAGGGGTGCAAGACAGGTCCCAGGGCTTTGGTGGAGGGCACCCGAACCTGAGTCCCAAGGGGTCAGGCAACCTATGTGGGGGTACAGGAACCCCCAGGTTGGCTGAAAGAGAGAAAGTAAGCCCCAAACCCATCCAGGAGGAAGCACCCAGCCGTGACAGAGCCCTGCTGACTGCTGTGCACCTCAGGGTGTTAGGACAGGGCTGGCTCCCCCCCCCTCACCTGTCGCCTCCTTATTCATAAAATAAGGTCAAGATCAGTGCCAGCAGCAGCTGACCGAGCAGCGTGCTGGTCCAGGAGGCAGAGACGCGCCCACCATGGGCTCTGGCCAGCAAGTGGGGAGGGGGAGGCACACTGGAGGATGGGCCAGGGGGTGGCGGGCGGGGCTGTGCAGAGGGCCTCAGGGGCACTGCCCACCTCTGAGGTCTGGCTGGCCGGGGAGGGTGAGGAAGATCCGGGCACCCTGGGCAGGTGGGAAGGCCCTGGGCCCTACAGAAAGGCAGGCACTTGGATCCCAAGGCCAGCGACGGGCTGGGCAGGGAGAAAAAACTCGCTTCCCACTTCAAAGATCATGTGGTCCTGCCATCTGCAGTGTCCAGAGTGGCTGGGCTACAGTGGACGGAGGCTGCTGCTGGGGAAAGCTGAGGCTGGGCTGGAGAGGAGGACTGGCATCTGCTCGGGGCAGGAGTGACTATGCAGCCGGCAGATAGACAGGCTGTGGACCAAGCATGGGGAGAAGTTGACCTTGAGTGCAGACAGTGGGGGAGATGGGCGTCTCTGTGGGTGTGTGTCAGCCAGCCCACGGGGCTCTGGGACAGGACATTTGGGACAACTGCTTGGGGAGGACAGGAGGAGGTGGATGGACAGGGCATCAGTAGAGTCTGGACCCTGGAGAGCTGGGAGGACAGGAGTTTATGGGCGTTTATAGGAGAGGTGGGTGCTCCTCTCTGGAGCTGCAGTCTTGGCATACTAATAGGCCCAGCCTAGGAAAGGACTTTCCCAATGAAACTGTCAGGCACCTGGTCTTTGGACACTGGCCCCATGGACACTGGACCTGAGGCTTGGAAGGGAGGCGGTTGGGCTTGGTGTCAGGCCTGTGGCAAAGGAGACTGGTTCACAGTTAGGACGCAGCAGCAGGAAGCCCTGAGGTGAGCATCCACTGGCAACTGACCCGGAGTCCTATGCAGCAGAGGCACAGGGTGGGCATGGGTCATCCCGGCAGGAGGTAGAAAGGCTGCTGTGGGGAGGACAGGAGACATGTGCCCCCGGAGCCAGAGGGCCTGGAGGTCAAGAGACAGACCCAGTTGGGGCTGTGTGGGCCCCTTGCTGTGCTGATCCTGCCCTGGGCACTGCAGGGTGGGAGGCTGGCGAGGGGTGGGCAGGGGCTGCTGCGGGGAGGGCGGGTGTCTGAACACTGCAGGGCTGCGTCTGCTCAGTCAGGGACACTTCCGACTCCACAACCAGGTGCAGAGGTGCTCACAGCCTCGAGGACATCCGGGGGCACCAGCAGGGATGTGATGGGTGGGCTGGGTTGGCCCTCAGGGGAGGCTGGGTCCTGGGTGGCCAGGTTCACTGGGCTGAGGCAGTGTCCAGGTGCTTCCTTGTTATGTGTGGGAGGGGACAGAGTGGGGGAAGGGTTTCCTTTGCTCATTTCCTTCAGCCCATGTCAGTGCCAGCTGGCTGCCTGGCAGGTTCTGGCAGGATGCAGCTACGTTACGGATGCCCTGGGCGGCTCTTCCCTGGGAACTGTGTGTCCAGCTGAGGCTTTCCGGGCTCACATTGGAGATGGGACAGTCACCGTCCAGCCAGCAAGGCCTGCAGGTAGCATGGGACAGAGAGCCACTTGCCCAACCCATGCCCACGCCACAGGTGTGGCAGCCTCCACTCTTCCCAGACCCTGGAGCCCCCAGACACTCTTGATCACAAGTTCTTGGTCATCCCACATGGCTTCAGTGAGCAGGTACATGCTCTCCTGTGTCCTCCTGCCTCTGCTGCCACAGAACAGAGACCTCTGGCTCAGATGGTGGTGCCATGAGGGATCAGGAGGTCTCTGCGACAAGCCAATGGGCCCCCTGAGGCAGCTCAGTCCCACGTGAGCTCAGAATGAAGCCATTCTGTAAAGGGACAGTGGCAGTACCCCCCACCAAGTCCACACCCACCTGCTGAACTGGAGGCTCCGGGCTGTCGAGGTGATGTGTAGCTGGGATGTCAATCCTGGGAGACTCAGAAGGCACAGAGCAGCAGCACCAAAACTTCCGGAATTCTCCACCACTGATGAAACACACCAGCCACGGAGGAGGGGACTCTGGACCAAAGACACCCAAGCAGCAGGAATCATGGAGCCCCACCTGTGCGTGTTT